>VZUA01053022.1:113216-139691 GCA_013401035.1 Horornis vulcanius
GGGGAGCACCCTCCATCAGCGTGTGCCCGCTGCCCAGCCGAACGCGTTCCGGGTCCTGCCAAGGGCCCCCGAGCCAAAGGGCTCCGCAAACTCTTCCTGTGGTGGGGGAGCCGCCCTGCGGATCAGATCAGGCACAAAGATGCTGGCGCCTTCAGTGCGGCAAGGCTTTCAGCAGAGCAGGTGGCGCTTGTAGGAAGGGGTAAGGCCTGGCTGGTGCAGGCTGCCAGAGTGCCAGCTGCTCTCCAAGCAGCTCTGCCGAGGAGGGAAGCAAGCTTGGAAGAAGAACCTGCCGGCGAACTGTCAGACAGCAATCCACTTCTCTGAAACCACGAGGCTTTGTTTGAATTTTAGTTACCTGCTTAGTGAAAGCAGTTTGAGCAGGGCTGAGTGATTTCAGGTTTATGGTGGTTGCAGCACCCAAAGGTGTTCTGGGCCCTGGTGTTGCTTCCCTTCCCTTTTCTGACACCCAGCATTTCCTCTGTAATTGTTTCCTGTATCCTTATAAGCTGGTTTTCATCGTTGTCTCCTAGCACTCATGATGTAAGAAAACATATTCACAGGTTGTGACACTTTTTCTCCGAACTGCCGACTGCTGACCCATTCCTATTCCTCCACAAGTTTTTAGGATAAGACTGGTCTTCTCAGAATGACACAGATCAGCTTTATCAGCTGACATCAGCCTTCTCAAGCAATGAAGATTTTTTTAAACTGTAAATCAGCAGTGCACAATGTCTGACAGTGACATATATCATAATATTGTGCTAATACTGTAATAACTCTCCAAACTGCTCTACCCATCTTTAGAGAATGTTTCTACTCAGTCCAGTGAGAAGTGTCACCCTAGGAACCTTGACCAGTGTAGTGGACTGCAAAGCTCAGTTCTGACCACCTCTCCTCAGAGGAGCCTGGTCTGTGTCCACCACAGAAAATCACAGCAGCTCTACACTGTGACCCAGCTTCCTGCAGTGAAATGCCTCAGTCATGCTTCTCAAGCTCAGCCTGACAGCTGGTAACACACTCAGGCACACTTGGCATTACCTTCCACTTAGCACCATGAAGAGCCTGAAGTTTGATAAGATTACAGGTGCTGCCAACACCAGACATCAACTGGACAGCATTTTTATTCCAATTTTCCCAATGCACAGCACCCTAGGAAAAGTCTCTGGCTTTGGTCTACAGAAAAGCATTTCAGGCAAGCATCTCATTGGGGTTTGGTTTAGTTTAATTTTGGTTCTTGAATGGAGGATAAGGGGATAGACAGGTACATGTAAAAAGAGCATTAGGAAGCTGTCAGCTTCCCTTACTATGATTCATGTAGTCCTGAGACACAGGGTAAAATCTTATGCTGAAGAGTAATACAGCACACCAGGATGTGTACAAAGTCATCTATTTTTGCTCTTCTGCTGCTTCTCAAGTGACAGTCACTTAATAAAGAAAATCTACAGGACCTCTATGAACAAGTACACTAAATGCACAATTACATACATTTTTTTTCCAGTCTCATCACATCTATGCCATTGCTCTTAAGACTTCTCATCACAATGGGACCAAACATTCTGGTATGTTCTAATATGTTATCATTTGCTCCCTGGCAAATAAATCATGCATAGGAAGGCAGCTTTTTAGTCAGATTCTGTGCTAACAGTCATTCAACTTCAGAAGAGGAAATCCCATTAACTAAATTATATTTCAAGGTAAAGATCAGGTTGAAAAAATATAAATTATTTTGATGATCACTTGGCCAGGTCTGAAGTACATTTTTAAATAAAATATGGAGTACCTCTCAATCTTTACGATCTTCTTGTTTATCAATCACCAGAAAGAATAAATATTTGATCCAAAAAGCACTTGTTTGGCCTTCACCCTGTAGTTCGACATAATAAATCTTTTGTAATGCATCCTGAATAAACTACCCAGGATGTCTGGGATACCCACACAGGAACTCTCTGTAACCTCACTAAATGTTTTAAATCCTGTTTTGATTGATTACATCTAAATGGCATTTTACCTAGCTGAAATAACAAATTTAATTTTGCTACTGAAGGCTTACATCCTTACACTGTTGAAGTTCTCCACTATACTATGGACCATACAAATAAATCATAGTGGAGAACCATAGTGCTGTTCTTTTTTTTTTTTTTTTCCCTACAAAAGGTGCAAACACAAACACCAAGCATGCCCTTGCCACCTAATAGAAGACAAACAGGATCCTGTCTTTGGCTCTGTGGAAGTGGAGGAGAGTTGCCTGTTGTCCAGGGCTGGGAGGCTGTGTATCTACACGTCACATCTTGCTCTGTCCCAGACCTCCTGGGTGGCCTGGGATATTAATTTGAGCTGACAAATCAGTGAAGGAGTTGATGTTCCTTGCTAGAGAAGCAAGTTTTCATCAGTTCACAGGGTCTCTGTTTCAGCGTGTGTGAAACAAGAGCTCACAGCACTGCTGGGCTGACAAGCCCTCTGAGACCAAACTCCTGAAATAGCCTGAGGTACTGCCTGCAATACAGGCTGTAACTTAATGCATAAAAAGCCCCACTCGAGCATGAACTGCCTTCTCAGGGCCACCACGCTGTGCTTGAGAAGCCCAGCTGCCACCTACCACTGCTTGAGCAGAGTGCTAAGCCTGGACTTTCTCCTGTGCCTGGACTTGCCTTCTGCTATGGAATACAGGGGAAGTTGCAATCTCAGGCGGACACCAAAAGGTTACAGCGTTGTCATTGCTCCAAATCAACTCTTGCCCCATCTGCTTCCCTAGCATCTGTTCCCATAGCGGTTCCTGACTCCCCCCAGTGAAGGAAATTGATCTGCTGCACACTGTTGGTAAGGAAAGGATAGGAAAGGAGGAAGCAAAATTGGCGCTCTACCAAGCTTGTAAGTATTTTGCAGGCCCTGTTGACAAATCTGTTCTGCACAGGGCACAAATCACTGGCAATGATGAAATTTTTAACCACCCCTGAGATCCCTGTGGAAGTGCCAAGCATGATTTTTACTTTTCTGGTTCCTGGACCGGGAGCAGAGATAAGTGACTGCAGTGGGAGAATAGTCACCTAAAGCCACTTGTGAATACAGTTATACGTGACTTGCTAAAGAGCTTTGGACATTTTGATTAGGTCTAATATACTCACACCTTAACAGATGCTACAAGTGTCTCAGTAGAGGAAAAAAAGCAGAAATGTTTGTGAACAACGAAAAAGGGCAGGGGGGAAAATGTAGGAAGAAGCAACTAATTTATTTGGAATGGATATTAGGTTAATAGAGAATAATTTGAAATATAGAATTAGACAACTTGATTGCAGTCAGGAGACAGATCATGTTTTATGAAGGTGAATTTACAAATGCAGACACAGATTAATAGTGTCAAAACTGCTGCACGATAAAAATGACTAGAAAGGGCAAAACAAAACCAAGGCCCCACATTTCAGTTTTGCTCACAAGAGTAAATATGATGTCCTGGCACTTGCTAGAAAGCTGTGGTGAGTGGGTTCCTAGTGATGCCTTTGTAAAGCCAGGGGATCAGCTGGGGTATTGGGAGCAGTAGGCTGCAGCAGCAGCAAAGTTCAAACATATGAATAAACCCTTCTTTCTTACAAGTCTGCTAAAGATCTGTACCTGTAACACTCCAAATTGTCATTAAATATCTTAGTCTTTCCTTTTAATACTGAACCAGGAGTACAGGTGCAGAATTTTAATTAGTGTCTCAATTATCATTTAAATGTTTGCCATCAAGTTCAATAAAGATCAAGCAGCTGAATTTTGAGACAAGTGGCTGTGTCATCAATGATCTCCCAAGTGGTGACTTATTTGAAGGTTAGAAATTCATGCAGGTGTTTCTCAAAAAGAAGTTAATCAGTATAAATTCTTTGGCTGCAGACCCTGCCCCTGTGACAATTAATTTGACCTTAATGGACTAGGATGTATTTCACACATGACAAGAACAGACATCTTAAGCTGCAGTCACGAGCTTCAGAGAGATCATATCTCTAAAAATATGTTCTATCAAACAACTGTACAGCAGAAAATTAGCAAGTGATTCACCAAAATAACTACATCAGCTACTGAAATAAGGATGAAGAAAGGTGTGCAGCTGCAACCAGCTGCAACTTCAAATAAGTGTTCCTGTGGCTAGAAATCTGCTTCTCAAAAGAAACAGTCTTAGATTTGCCTGGTATCCTTGCAATCATCAGTCATCAACCTATTTCATGAAATGTTTATTTCTAATCTCTGGAAGGGAAGGAAGACAGCAATGAAAAATCCTCAAACTTATTGCACATTTTTGAACAAAGATGCATCATCTTTGCTTCTATCTCTGGGCTGCCTACAGTGTCTCCTACTTGCAGAAATGTGTGAGTTTTCCTTCAGCTTGGGAAGTTGCAGGGACTTTGGAGATGAAGAGAGCAGTGTTCAGGTCTTGGGTGTCACAAGCAAAATACATAGGGAATTCTTCTCACAAAGCAGGCACATTGTAAACCAAGTTAGTGCTGGAAGACCAATGCCAAGATATCCCCAAAGGTTGCCTGGAACTGAAAACTATAACTATCATCTGTTGTCTTCATCCCCCAACAAATACCCCTATAACAGTAACAGTTCAGTGAGCAAACATAGTTAAACTTCCCAGAATAATTTTCAATATGAAGAGGGAAAGAGAGAACAAAATCTTCAGTCCCTAAGACTAAATTGTTGGAGGTCAGGGGACCAATGAGGACAAAAAGGTGGGCAGACCATGCAGACCCAGCTGATCCCAGCACAGCACACACACCAAAGCTCGATGCCAGGGCAGGACACCTCTCACAGCCCTGGCCTCCTGGTCTGATGACAGACATAAACAGCAGACATAGACTGCAGAAGACATAGACAGACAGCAGACATAGACTGAGCAGACATAAAACTGCAGAACTGAAGGGAAGGGAGCCTCTGCCATTTGAAGCCACACAAGTAGACAATCTTGATGGGTGCCTCCATAGCCTTGAATTTAATGTTTGCTACCCTGTCTCTTTCACATTATATATTGCCTCAGATTTCAAATCATTGGCAAAATGGTAGAAACATCCAGCACTGCTAAATCAGGAAAAAAATCATCACTATGGACTCATGAACCGCTCCCACTGACAGGCTGAGGGATGCCAGTTAGCAAAGCAGTTCTGAATTTATCCATTTTTTGGTAACACCTTGTATGATCTAACTAGGGTACTTTTGTTTCGGAGTTTTTATCCAAAGCCAAAAATTAGATGTCATATGGCACTTGTAGCCAAATGTCTCAGAGAAATGCAAGTGAACTGTATCAACTCAATTTCTTTTGTTCATCAGATATGTAATCCCACAAAACAATTAAACTAATTTTACCAACGCCATCAATGCATGATGCAGATTTACTGTGATAGTTTTAGTCCAACCTTTGTGGACAGAATTCTAAATTAACTATTTCATTAAACTGTTCAGCTAATGAACTAGCCAACCTACAGTTCCTTTTCACTATTTTACATTTATTTACTATCACAAGATTTACCTGGTTTAGGCAGAGATTTGTTTAGCTGTCTGCAAGCAATTAAATTTATTGGAAGCTTCTGTCATAGGTATTTTCCTCAGAATTTTGCCAATTACAAAAGAGGCTTAAAAGATAGCAATCAAAATCCAGACTAACATGGCTAAGATTATACTTTGTGCTAACAAAATGGAACTAAAACAGCTTGGCACCACCTGCAATAAGGATATGAAATCAGGCTACACAAATAGTTGATTTCTCAGATTGGTTGCTAACTTAACTTCTTTTTTTTTCCTAATTAGAAGAATTATACCTTTGTCTTTAAAAAAGTCCAATAAATTGAGAAAAGTAGGTTAGTTTTTTTGGTGCTGAAACAAGCTGCTATGTTTCCATGCTGATGGTTTTGACCCACACAATGCAATTGAGATTCCACAAGCATTAGTCACCAAAGAAAGGACAGGGAAGAGATTGATTCCTATGCCCTTTCTCCCCTCTCCAGTCATGTTTCAGAGGATTCAGTGAGAAACACGGGAGGCCTTTTGCTGCATGCACTGAGGTCTCCCCATCACAAGGGAACTGCAGCTCAGTTCAGTCAATCCTCGCAGATGTTCACAGCACCCTGATTCATTGGCTCTGCCTCCTCCTTCCCCAAGGCTCTGAGCTGGGAGGAGACTGTTCTGTTACCCCACTGCTCCGTTGCACTGTCTGCTGTAATTTCTAGGACACTCAGTTAGGGATGAATAACCTCTGAACTAGATGGAGGACCACGAGGTGCCAGCCTGTGGCACAGCTCCAGCTCAGGCAATTTCCAGCTGGCACAGGTGAGTACAGGGGAGGAGAGGAAGCTTTCCCAAGGTGAAAAGCAGCACATCAACACTTTCAAGAACTCCTCACAGAGAAGTCTGTTCTTTTTTTTTTTTTTTTTTTTNTTTGTGGTTGTTTGTTCAGTGATATGAGTTATACATCCATGAATCAGTTCCCAAACATTTCATGTCAAGGTTGTAATTGAATCACAGCCATTGTGAAGTGCCCTGTCTCACTTTTCATGCAGCATTTTTCTTTCCTACTGTTGTTTCCACTGTTGCATGAGAACTGCAGGCCAGCCTCACAACACAGGAACAACGTAACTTCCCCACCTCTCACTGCATAGAAATAATTTTGCCTCCCCTCATCCCCGTGCTTGGTGCTCATTCAAGATGTCCCATTTTTAGGCAGAGAGTGCCGCAGAGAGGGTGGAAATGTACAGTGCTGTAGTTAGGAGGGAAGGAATATAGGCAGGACAAGCTAACCCCAACTAGGCAAATATCTGGGCATCAGAACCTCTAATGTAATCTTAGACAGCACTTGAAAATTAAATAACATAGTTGTGGGAAGAAAACAGGATGACACATTCTTTCCATCTTCCCTGTGCTACTTTTTACCCCTCAAAAAGTGCTCTTACTTGGACAGAAATGCCACAAAGAAACTTCCTGAAGCCCAAATCAATCTGCACTCCAAGGCAGGTCACCTATCTGGGTGCAGCCTGGCTCCTGGGGCCTTATGAAAAGGTCTCTGGATAGCATCCTCTCTCCACTTATATTTTGCCTCTGGGTAACTAAGCCTGTTACCTCCTTGTAATAGTGCAGGAGTAGGTATGCAAACTAACCAACATCTCCTTATCAAGAGAACAGGCTTATCTGCTGCATCTGCCCTAAGGACAGGCAATGCAGTTTCAGTGCTAGCCAGGAGCAGGTATTTCTACCCCATCCTGGTATCATCTGTGAGGCATTTTTATCATCACAGTTCAGGGTTCAGGTCTTAAACGTACTTTAAAGAATGAAGATGACAAACTGTGCAGCATCCACATTTGCAATGCTGTGTAATTCAGCTGCTGTATGAATATGTGTGTCTGGGAACTGAACCCAGCAACGGGGAGACTGAGCTCCTATGGAACCTTTAACTCAGGGAACTGGTATTTTGGGATAACAGGTACTAAGATCCCAAAGGAAAAGGGAAAGAGCGGACATGCCACCCCACCTGTTCATTAGGAACTGCTTTTTTACAGAAAGCTGACTGCCATGAAAATCTCACGCTAAATCAGACGGAAAATAACTAATTTGATTAGGCACTTACACATACTAAAGGTGAATACGATCTCTGGCTTAATGCATCCTCCCTGTACTAATGAAATTTTTTTGGTCCTATGTCTTTTATAGGTGAATGTTGTACTGAAGAAAAGCTCTGCCACCAGCACTTTTCCTTCAGTAGAGCCCAAAATATCTGATCAAAATAGGTTAGTTCCAGTATTCTTGTTTCAAGTGTAAGGAAACAGGCAGAAGGAAGGGATTACATCCCCATCTCTGCAAATCAGCAGCCAGCTGGAAAGAGAGCTCTGGGTCACTCTGCTCTGCCCCAGCACTACAAGGAGGCCAGCCCAGCACTGCCTAAGCCACCAGGCTGGAAAAAGACCCCTCTGTCCATCTCTCTCCCTGTCTGTCCTTAGGCCTCTGTAGGGCAGGGGCTGCCCCATGGGCTGCAGTGAAGTCCTTTCCAAGGCTCCCACCAACTTCACATATCAGCAGCAGCCCACAGTTGGAAAAGCCGAATATCAGTCCTCAGAAGCAATATCTTCTAAAGGGTACAGAGAACAGATGTGCATGTGTTACAGTTCTAATATAAATATCAAGTCCATTGCTTCTGTTGCCAGGCATTCTGGTTGTGACTTCAGTTTCCCCACAAAGAGAGCGCAGAAGCAAAGCAGAGATGGGGAAATATTAGTTACCCCATAAAAAAAAAGTTATTGCTTTTATATTTTTTTTCTGTAAAAGAAAACAGCATTTCTAGGAAATGCAAATGTAGCTCCAAGCTAAGTGGTTAATATTTTTTTTCAAATTCACATGGAGTGGTTGATAAGATTTGTAATTAACAGTTTAAACGATGCAAAGTCATGGCAGCAATCCTTATGGCTTCTGCAAAAGTAATTACCTTTTAAAAAAATTAATATTTACCTTTACATTTATTAAGTATGAGGTACATTCTACAATAAGGGTTAAAACCTGTTCCTGCTTTTCTAGAAATATTTTAACATTGCAGAATCACTCTGATGAAATCTAAAAAAAGATTGATTTTTGAATTTCATTCCAAGTGATGCAAGCTATTTTCCAAGAGTGCTTAAGAGTAGAAATTGGATTTTACCTAGTATTTTTTTAACTGATATTCTTTTACACCTGAGAGTAAGTTCCCCAAAATATGCAGTCTTCAAGGTAATCTGTGTGTTGTTGATGATCTGAAAATATATACAGTCACATATAAAAGGTTTAAAGGTACACCCCCCAGTGTTAGTAATAGTAACAAAAATCTTTTCTAGTCTGGAGAAAAGAATTGGGTGGTCACATGCAAAGATCAAACCATGGGAGGGACTGAGAGACAAATTCTAAAGGAAAAATAAACAAAACAGTGAAAGCAGCAATACACTGGCAAAAAAAGCAGCTTTGGTAATTTTGACCACTATTTTTTATATGCTACCAACTCACTGCAGGATTCAGAGCTTTAGTTCTGCTGTTTGTACATGGAAAAAGTATGTTTTATAGTTTCTGTTACCCTTTACCTCACAGGACAAGAAATTCCCAGCAAAACAAAGGAATCCTAAAATTACAGGACTGCAGCCTCAAAGAACAATAGTAATCAATAAACCAAACAGTCAAATAAAAGGCTGGGAGTGTAAATAGAAAAAAGAAAAGTTAGGACCGAAAAAGAAAATAAAATTAATATCAGCAGATGTATCAGAACGTGGAAGAAGTTTGTCATTATTTGTCAACAAGAGGCAGTGAGTGCAAACTGGAATACAGGAGATTATACCTGAACAGAAAAAATAAAATCATTTTACAGTAAGGGTAGTCAAGCACTGGAACATGATGCCCAGAGAAGCTGTGGAGTCACTGTTCTTGAAGTCCCAGTCCTGGACAACCTGCTCTGACTGACCCCCCTTGAGCAGGGGAGCAAAGCTAAATGGTCTCTAGAGGAAACTTGCAACCTCAACCTTTTGCTGTGTGATTTCATCTAATGGCAAAACCCTGTCAAATGAGGCAGCACTTGTTCCAGGCTGCCTGCCTTAGTCCAGTCTGGTCCAAACAAGAGGCATCTCCTGCTTCCAAGGCTTGTTTGAACTGCAGGACTCCACTCCACCCCTTGAGAAGGCAGCAAAGGAAAGTAATCTTTTCCTCTCAGATTGTTTAGTAAGGTCTTAGGCTGACTGCCAAAACCCTTTAATTTTGCTTCTGAGAGTGAACCAAACAGATTTGTAACACTAACCCTTCCCTGGTTATTGTCTGGGGCAATAAGCTAAAAAGTCATCAATGTGATGTTAAGTTTATGCATTAAGTCTTTGTGTCTCTTCTGTGAGGTTGCTCAGGAGTTGATTTACTACCATTAAACATAACTATGTTAAAGGCTTTTCACATCCTCCTTAAAACCTTAGATGGGGATAAAAACAGACAACAGGAGTCAAGAAGCAATTAGTCTTTTTCTGCTGAGTTGAGCGAGTTCTGGAACATTGTCTAACTTGTTATGTTTTCCTTTCACAAGAAATTACAAAAAAAGGCAAAAGGAATCAATCTAAAGGTGAAGACAGATCCTGCACACCAAGTTTATTTGACTGTTAAAGATCAGACAGTAGCAGAACATTTTGTATGCAGATTTGCTTCAAAAACTGCCCTCTATCTAAACATGTCCCTGATAACCTAGAGAAATCAACTGATAAGATTGACTGTCTCAGTGGGAAAAAATAATGAAAAGAAAACAAAATGTACCTCTTCTAATAATTAAATATCAAAGCTTACAAAGTCACACAAGGTGTCTCTTGTCAGATGTCTGGGAAAGAAAATGTTGGTCCTTTAAATCTTGCTTCTTTTTCTGAAAAATAATTTAATGGATATGATTTCAAAACATACATTAATGCTCTTTCTGCAAGTTTATTTCTACAAGTATGAATCAGCAACAGAAAGGCAGCTCAAGAGATTTTAAGGGTAGAAGCTGAAGGCAATGACAGCCCAGCATGTACTTGTGAATGGCAGCAGCAGAAATCAAAGCATTTGCCTTCTGCTTCATGGCTTGATTGACTTGGCAATTACACAGGCCATTGCTCAGATCTGCTACAAACTTTCTCTCACAGCATCAAGTCTCATTTTTTAAGGTCTTATGTTCCTGATCAGATTTCTTTTTCATTAAGTATCCCTTTTCATCAAGGAATGCTTGACACACAGGAGAGTGAGGTAGAAGCAGAGGAAGAGAAATTATGTAGGAGCAAATTATAAGTGTCCAAGAACTAATTGGAAGCATTTGTTCATGTGGAAGAAAATCATATTAAACACTTGCTGTGTTCCAGAACATCACAGAAGGACACATTGGTGTGTTTCATCAAGGTATTGCATCCTTTTTAAAATCAAAGTCATTGACTTTCTGTTGTTCCCAAACTCAACAGCCACACAAAGGCCTCTGCTTTGGATTTAAAAGCCAGTGAATCATTTTGACTTGCTCTATAGATAGTCTGGACTTGCCATCTCTTTTGCTATGGCTCCCTTCAGGCTGCAACTTCTGTACAGAACTTGGAGGTCACACATTCAAATGACTATGCTGCAAGTGGAAAAAGATATACAAAGGCTTTAGCAGCCCAGGTTTTAAAATCAGAGGAATGTAGAAACAGATTTTTATTCCCCTCGTATCAGTAAGGAAAAAATTGTTAATGAGATTCTCCAGTAAGAATTTGCCACAGAAATACTCCAGGATTCTGTGATTCTCTACAAAGGAACACACATTTATTAATCAATCATACTCCTTCACAGACAAAATGAGTGCCAAAGGCTGACGTTCCTATTGACAAATGAAACAACAGCAGCCCCAGGAATGGATAACTTTCATCTTCCCTTGTGGTCCATGCTGAAGCAATTAGACACTAATGCTTTCTAATGGTACCCACAATCTATATGCTGCTCGTGCGTGCTTTGACAGCTTGGGATTGGCAGAGCTGAATTTTTTTCCTCATTGAGTGAATAAGGAAGGTTTTAACTTCTATGAATGAGATGCATACTCTTGTTTTAAAGAATAGAATAGGATTTAAATTCTGCTCTCAGACAGAAGAAAAATGCATACTACACTTTCCCAATTCCACCGAGAAGTGAGGAAAGATGCTTCTCCTTTCTAATGAAGTGAAAGAAATTACTTTGAGCAGTGCATTAGCTAGACCAGGGATCTCTGTGTCCTCATTAGCCATTGGCTGCATCAGTCTGGACATGATTTCTGAGGCCAGAGCCAGTGTGTCCTGCTGCCGGGTGCTGCCAGATACAGGGTGACCTCTCCAGCCTCTGGTGGCCACAGCACTCACAGCGCCAGTGAGGGTAGGGCAGGGCTGAACCACAAACAAAGCTTAGTTTGCAGTCCCTTATGTCCCTCTTCTCTGTATTCTGTCTGCTTTGTTAACCACCATACAAGACAAGCAAGATGGGCAAGAAGGGGAACAACTGTGACCCTTGATTAGAACCAAACCACAACATGCACATGTCCCAAGCCAGAAACAGCACCTGCTGACTCAAAGGTTGTGACAGCCAGTTCTTGCCTGAGACTGGCAGAGACACAGGGATGAGCACACAGCTCCTGAGAGCCGCAGAGAACCTTGGCCTACATTTGTAGTCCCTCTGCTCTGGTGCCCTCACACCCAGTTGCACCCAGCCATGGCTGCAGCAGCAACTGCAGGGCACAGCAGCATCAGCCTTTGGCACATCCCTGTCCTTTTTTATCCATAACCATGTCCTGGAGTGGGCTTCTCAAAATCACTGATGTTTTAGGCAGCATCAGAGGAGAAGCAGAGGAAGAGCTAGCCTCAGAAAAATAAAAAAAGAATAAAAGATAGGAGGCTGCTGTGGGGTAACAGTTACCACTTAAAGTCTCACTGTCTTGTAATTCTTCCTGTTTGATGGCTTTGGGAAGCCCACCCATTCTATTCCACTGTAGGATCATCACGCCTTAGTGGAGATGACTGATTCCCCCTGAAATGGGCAGCTTAGGCATGGAAGCACACTATCTACTCTGCTGTCACACGAGCCACCACTGATACTACTCTCAGCACACGGTTTGCTCTGCTTCCCAAATATTCCCAACTGCCTGTCATTTCGCACTCTCCTGCCTTCATCTTCCTCATCCTCCCCATTATTTCTTCTGCATCTGACACCTTGTCTTCTCCTTCTTCTATAAAGGAGTACAACCAAATTGCATAAGCCTGTTGCATAAATCCCAGCTGCACACACCCCAAGATGCCTGTCATGGTGCCTTGTTTCTGGTATTCTGTTCCTCACCACCCCCCATCCACCCCCAACCCCTAATGTTCTCCAGCTTTCTAAGTCTTCAGGCAAGAGCTATCTTACTATCATTTTTTTCCCCTGGTGTAATGTCAAAGGCCAACTACCTTGCCAGGTTATTAAAGGCAATTATTGCAATTGCTAATTCACGAAGAATTATTTTGCAACTAAATTAAATATCTAAAGTAAGGGCAAGTAAATGCGATGAATACCCAAGAGCTGTCAAATCTCTGCAATTCCCTGTTCAGAGCTAAAGGAAAAGCCTCTGAAGCAGCACTGAATCACAGATTTTTAAATATTTTTACTATATTTCACTGTGCAGTTGGAGAGAGGATAAATCACAAAAAAAAAAAACAACCCCAAAACCAAAACCAAAACCAAAAAACCAAACTCCAAGGCTTCTAGGTGCATTCATTACCCATAATCTTAAACTTCAAAAACTTACTGTATATTTACTGATCCCATTAGAAAACAGCAGTAAATTTTCATTTCCCTTTTAGTCAATTTGTGTAAAAAAATCAAAGCAATAAAACCAGACAACTCTGCTGCAATCAAAACTACTTCATTTTTTCCATCTTCTGTTCTCTTCAGCATGTTTAAAGCAAACTAAAAAAAAGCCTTTCAGCCAAGGCTTCAGTATCATGTCCGACCATGAGTGACAAACTTCTTTTATCAGCAATGTATTGACAAGTAGTATAGTTCTATTTCCCCTGCTAAGATGGAGTGAAAGCAGTGTATTCCGGTGAACTGCATACAGCCTCCAAACTGGGCAGGCAGTGGGATCAAAACAAGAAGACACTCTCTATCTTATGGCATTTGTTCAAAGCCACACTTTTTCTTTCCTCCACAGAGGACTTTGTGAATACCTGTTTCAGAGGTCGGCCTTTGCTGAAGATGGAGCATGACAAGTGAATTGTGCAACAAGAAAGCTCCACTCCGCTGTTTGACAGCTACGGCTGTGGAGCTGCACCAGATGGGATGGAAATTTCCCCCCTGGGATCAGAGACATTTGTTCATCAGAGGCCCGTGCCAGCACAGGGGAAGCTGTGCCAAGGGCAGACACCATGGGCATTTGATTCTAGCTGCAGTGTTTGCCTCCAGTGCAGGCTGCGTTTCTTTACTCTCCTGTAGGGATTGTTTCAGCACCACTGTAAAAATTTGCAGATTAGGCAAATACTTCCTGTTAAGGTTTGTCTCAGTTCTTTCTCACCCCCATCTTTCTGAGTTTGAATCTCAAGCAGTGAAAGAGTAGGAGATGTGAGCCCAGCTTTTAAGTGGGCATTCTTGTTAGCAAACTTTCTACATGGAAGATGAAATCATAAAATGTTTAGTTAGAAGGGACCCATAAAGATTACCAAGTGCATTTGATATCTCCATTTGATGGATTCAAATCAAACACTTGATACATGCATTGGTATACAAAATGTTAAACATGTAATTAAAAAAACCTAAATTATTTTCATGCTGCAGGGAACACCTCTGGCTAGGCAGTGTTGGCTGGATTTGGGAAACCCACACCAGGAATAAGTTAAACAAGTGTATTCAGTTAAAAGCAATCCTAAAAGCAAAGCTTTTATAATTAAGATATTATAAAAGAGATCCAAATCCTTCAGAGATATCAGAAAAGCTTAGAACTCCAGTGCAGTTTGTCTGCAGTCAATTCTCAGTAGAGAATTTTCCTTTGGACATTGTCTGCTCATAGAAGGAATATCCGTTCCATCAGGACTTTTTGCCATTTTCTGAGCTTTGACAGGCTGGAGAATGACATCCCCCACAGAGTCAAACCATGTGTAAGAACAAAGCCCATATGGCTGTGTTGCATTGTTCTCCTTTCTCTCATCTCTCTCAACAGATAATTTCTAAGCACAAATTTGCAAAGATTTTTAAGCTATAATGCATCACTAACTAGAAAGAAACCAGGTAAAACTTGACATCTTCAGCCTTACTTAAAGTTCCTCAAAGAGCATATTGATCCCTGGACACAAAACACATCTTTCAGGTCACAGCTTTTTAAAGAAAACTTGGCCTTCTGCAAAAATTACTATATTCCATCTCATGCTTTGCACCTGGTTATTATTCAAGCTGTAGCTTAATAGCTAGCATGAGGACTTCCTACAGGCTTTTATGGCCTGATAAAGCTCCCAGTATGCATTATGGCCTTCACATTAGAGCTGCATAATACTATTAATAACAGAATATGGAAGGGCAATTTACTGAGGAATGACTGTAATTTAATACACACAATTCACTAACAACGTTTTAAGAGAAAAATACATTCTATATAACAGAGAAATATCATATCATGCTTTAAGAAGGGACTGAAGGCAGCAAGGCAGAGATAACAACACCTATTAATTATAGCTATTCCAGACAGTCTCTTTGCTGGCTTGTTTTTAATATTCATTCATGTAGGCTCCACAGCCATCCCACTGCATGGCACTTTTGCTGAGGTTCTGCTGTCTTTATTATTAGCAAGTTTTACCAAAGTCCATCCTGAACTTCCTGTGCTGAAGAATATCTTGTCCATCAATGAAAAAAAAATTCCTATATATTGCAATATCTTTTTAAGCATTTGAAGACTACTACTGTGTGCCCTGTCAGTCTATTCTTTGGGGTGTTTTTCAAGCGTCCACAAGTTTTCTAGACTTTGCCCTCTCAGTTTCCTCCTCAAGGCTCCCTCTGATTGATCCTTCTCTTCCTTAAAGTGTGGTGTTCAAATTCGGATATAGCAACTTTGTTGCAGAGTAAGAGGAGAGATGATCTGCCAGCCCACATCTTCTAGTTCCCCTATCGACTATTCCATCTTCACTGCAGTTAATGCAAGTGAAGACACAGCAGGTCTGTGTAACCTGAAATCAGATCTAGCACTATAAATTAAATTTAAAATCTCTTAGCCTCACACTTGAAAAGGATTCTCAGTATTTGGGCAAGCTGATTCATTAATGCTATCTCTTTGTGTTGGAAAGAGATGACTTCCAACAGTGAAGACTTTCCAAATGTTTTTCCCATGGGTTGTTATGCTGTTGGGATGGAGTTCTAAGATGTATGTCTGATCTCTGTTCAGCAACTATTTTCAAAGGAAATCCTTGTCTTCAAGGATATTTATGATCAAACATATCCCCAAAGATCTGCAAGAATCATGACTGTTGCTCATCTTTACCTCAAAAAATGAGGTGGGGAAGAGGAGCTGTCACAGACATCCTAAGCTATGTGGATTCTCTTACAACACAAGAGTATTAGTGGAGGCACAGGAACTGGACTGCAGATAACCAAACTACCAGAAGAAATCAATCACACAAAAATGAACTCAGAGCAAAACAGATACCTCACATGATTCAGTACCTCAGAAAAGACCAGGAGGTATAGATATGTCAGAGCTACATCCATAAAAAACAATGAAAGCACTTCTGTTTATCTATTCCCACCCACCCCTAGTTACAGTTTCCTCGAGTTTCTTGGAGAGTCTGCTGCTAAAATCAAACAGATGACATAGTTTCACAGTGATTACAGTGGCACAGTGTGCCAGTTTCCCCTCTGTCCCTTCACTGACATGCCCAGTAACTGTCATCTCTTGGAATTTAGAGCCAAGGGTCATCCACAAAGTGGAGCACACTTCATTTCATGGCTTTCAAAACATCATTAGGACATGAACACTCATCATTTCCAAATAAAACAGTCATACCTCCAAGGCTGGAGACTTAATAGCATACTTTATACTTAACCACTTCCCTCTAAAACAGACTCTCCAACAAACTCTCTGCAGGAGGGATATATATCTATGTCAGACCAGCCTCCAAGTAGTAGTAAATTCGTTAATTCCTATTAAATTTACTTTTTTTTTTTTACTATGTGTTTTCCCATCATGTTAAACACCTTCCATTTCCTCAAATTCATTAGGCAGATAATGCCCAAAGCTCTAAGATATAACCCTCCAAATCATTTTGAGAATATGTATTGGCTTTTCTTTTTGGAGTAGTGGCATGGTTTTTGGTTTTGTGGTTTCTTATGTTTATTCCCATCATTCATCTCAGCTGGGTACAGAAGAATCATTTAATGTCTACCCTACAAGTTCTAACAAATCTGTGAATAATTCATGCAGTGGAGGAGACCAAATTACCACCCAACTGCACCTGTGGATGCCGAGGGATTAATAATGATTTATAAACTCACTTTTCTCTTTAACCGTGTTCCTGTGGCACCAAATAACACACTTGATCAGCAGCACTGTCAACTTGGGCAAGCGAAACTGATGCATCACTGGAAGGTAAAAGTTCTCAGGATTAAAGATAATTTATGAGGAGGAGACACTGTAGATCACCTCACCCCAGACTTGGAGGTCAACACCTCATTTCATAGGGGAGGAACAGTATGCCACATCTTCAACCTGGGACTCCATCTCTGTATGAGGAGGAAAAACAGAGAAAACTCACAACCCCTGAGTTGTGGCACTCAGTATACAGTAAAAGGAAATCAATATTTTCCTTTTTCTGTTACCAGTCAGTGAAGCAGGTCTGTCTGACTCTCTTCCATGCACACTGAACAAAGATTTTTGCTGTTCTGCTCAAAAAATACCAGCTCCCACTGCTGGATCAGATCAATTCCCTTGTGCCTGCTTTGTAAGCAAAGAGGAAGATCTTGTATGCTAGGAGCCCTCCTGCTTCAAGGATGGAGCCTGAAGTGCTGTCTCTGTTGTGATGGTGGAGCTCAGGTCTCTCCAGCAAGCAGGGTGCTGCACAGTGCAGAGCTCTGTCACAACACGGGGTCTCTGCCAGGTTTTGTACCAACCACTGTTGATTGCCCCAGCAATGCCAATCGAGTATTTGATCCAGAGTTGCTCCCTTTTGCTTGTTCAGCACACCAGGTTGTCCCCATCTTTCCTGGGGACACTGCCATCTCCCATCCTGGGAGAAGTGACACTCCTGGGGTCTCTCTGCCCTGCCCCAAGCTTAGGGGGAGTCACTGCAGTCCAGAGGGACCCTCAGCCCTGCCCCCTCCAGCCACGCAGGTTTACACACCCAGATGAGAACTTGGAGCTGCTGCACCAGTCCCTCCTGTTCTATCTCCTCTCCCCATGTGCTGAGGGCTTCTGACTGCAGAGAATGCCACGGGACAGGCCCAGGGACTCTGCCTGGAGTCCCTCCTGCCCTCAGCCTGCCCCATGGCCTGAAGAGAAGCCACCACGGGCCACCACGAGTGCTCATGGTGCGTGCGCAAGGGCAGAGCTCGGGCACTTGATGCCCTGCCCGCTGCCCCACTCAAGAGTGACCACTGACACCCTGCAGCACAGCTCGTGAATCGTCCCAGCCCCTCCTCCTCCCACACCCTGGAAGATCCACACGAGGTTTCTGCACTATTTCCTGTGCTCATTTGTTTCCCCATGTGGCAGAGTGCTCCCAGTTTGCTGCTGTTCCTCCAGTGCTGCCACCCTTCAGTGAAAGCTTGGAGCTGGGAACACCACTGCACTGCTGCCTGGCTCCTCTTGCTGGAAACATGGACAATTTTTTTCCTGGAGGTTAACACAGAAAATGCAAATTAGGACAAATCTAATAATTTAGCAATTTTTCCCTTAAATTCATTTAAAAAGAAACTTAAATTATTTAACAAGTGGAAAAAAACTTTCTTCGTCCTTGTTACCATGAGGGGAAAAAAAAATCTTAATTTCAGTTTAATATTTTTTAGAAATGCTGAGATTTTTAGAGAGATTATATGAAATATATTTTTTAACTACAAGCAGCAAGAAAATATCCACGCATGCAAGTTACACTCCCAGATTTACCACTTACCTCAAACACATTGTCATTAGTCTGCAGTTGTTTACTTTTGCCATGTTTGGAGATTTGGGGTTGTTTTATGTTTGGGTTTTTGTTTGGGGGAGTGTTTTTCTGGGTTTTTTAGCTTATTATTTTTAAGGTTTCTACCCTATGGGTAAAACACTCCCCAAATTCATGATAAGATGTTGAGAATAAAAGGAATAATTTGTTTCCAAATATTTGCAGGGTAAGCAAGCAACATTTCACCATCTCTAGCCTTAAGTAACAACCCTTGGTTTCTGTTAGGTGTATCAGTAGAAGTCAGTAAAGCCCTAAAGCATAAAAGTATCCTTTCCAAGAAGTTTAAGGCCTTCTATCATATCCAAACAACACACCAGGCTTTGATTGCTGATTAGAAATAGTCACAATATGTAGGTATAAATTATTTGACATAATCTTTTGCTCAGTAATTTCAGGTACCAGCATCAGGTAAAGACACATGAGCATGACCTCAGTCACCCTAAAATATCATGGCTACTGGAAGCTATTTACAAACAATGCTTTCCTGTGAAAGATGCCTGCTCTGGAGCTGGAATATTTCTCAAGGAGGTCAGAATCCACATGGACAGTGCTGGATTGAGTCTCCTTCACATCTTCTTACTGCCCAATTACAGTTTTGTACCTAATCAGTCAGCTGGCTTTGCCTAAATTAGTGCCTGGTTCTAGTTGATGTCAACTTCATGTCAATTCCCAGTTCTATCACATTGCTGAAATTGCCCACCTGGAAAAAAAAAAAACCAAACCACTTAGCAAGACTGTCCTAGGAACATCCAGTGCTTCCTCTCTCTGCAAATTAAGCCAATCAACTGTGAACTAAACTAAAAGCAGAAATTGGCAAGAATACCAAGCTATCTCAGCTGAACATTTTTTCCCATCATCATATCCCTGCTTTACCTAATGCAGGAAAATTCTTTCAGACAGCTGCTTCTTTTTTTTTTTTTTTTTGGCTTCTTTTATATATCACCAGGAACACCTCCCACTGGGTTTCTCAGGAGATTGCTAAAATAACATAAGTAATACAGCACAAGTATTCTATCATTAGTCATTGGGAAGAGGATCGTTCTGGTTTTGTCTGCTTCTCACTGTGATTTTTTTTAACTGCATCAGTACAGTCCTTTGTTCTCTGTGAACACACTCATCATTCTTCAGTCCTTGTAGCACCCATGTGACAAGTTATTACACTCTTATCATAATAAGTCTTAATATGGGCAAAAGGGGAAATGCCTCATTTGAGAAGCCAGGAATTCTATGTCAGACTAATTAAAATCTTAACAGCCTAACTATAATACAATAAACTGTTATTACAGTGCAGTTGCAATGACACTAAACTTTGGAGTCCCAATTATCTAAACAACACAATGCACAGCCCAGTAGTGCAAAGATCTCTGTACAGGAGTGTTCCCTGATGTTCTGCTCTGCCACCCCTTACCCTACCCCTCTGGCTCTCAAGTGTGACATAAGTCAGCCTCAAAGCTCAGCTCACGGGGAAGGACAGGGGAACAGGGTTGGAACACTTTGTTAGCATTCCCTGTCCCTTGCTAGAAGAATGTTCATGATGGGGTTTCTTTCTCCCCTTTGCCGAGGATTATACCATCAATGGCTTCTTGTTTCTCCCTCCAGGGCCCCCATTTGAGTAATTTAATACATTTTCTAGAACAGTTCTAAACATAAATCTTTCTTCACTGATGTGCAACTTGCTATTATATCCAGATTTGCTATGGGTGAGAAATTCTCTCCATAAATTGAATACCTCTTCCTTTTCCTTTTGTTACAACTCAAACTGGCTTTGTCAAGCTCTACAATTTTTTAACTGAGCATGTTTGGGCTGTCAATAGCCTCGGGGCTTCCGGTATCATCCTTTGCCTCCTCCGTTGTCACCCCATGACTCTATCCCTTTGCACCACACTCTCTGATTCTCTGGTGGCCTCTGCTGTCATCCCACACCTACATTATCCCATGCTAATTTATGCTATCATAATAAGTGTTAAATTCTAATAACTGTTCTTATAATTGCCTATACAAAATTAAGCTAATTCCATGTGCTTATACAAAATAAGCAAGAGCAAAACAAATTAGTTAACAGCTTCCTTGTCATTAAAAAATAATAAATTAATGTTGCTGTTAAACAAAAAAGACTTAAAGCACTAGGATGGCTAAGACAAAATCAGGAAGAGCCTAACAGGAATCAGTCCTGAGGCCTTACAAAGTAAACAGGCTACAGGGCTATACTAGTCCCAAAGCATCATGACCCAGGTCTCAGTGGCCTGGAGCTTTGTGCACAGCTGCAGACACTGAAAGGTAGAGTGAACTTACCTGTGTTGCTTCCAGTCCCATGCAGCCAATTGCATCTCTTCACAGGCAAAGAAAATGCTTGGCAGGTAACTAAAACAGGATTTAGGAAGAGACACTCCAAATCCAGCCACGCAGATCCAGCTATAAACTGATGCAAATGCACCAGGCTGTTTAATTTGCAGCCTTAGCTCCAGATGGTCATTGAGTTTGCTTTGGCTGCTATGAGTTATGGATCAGGCTGACAGGGATGGAGATCATGATGTGAGCAACTGGAAAGGTGGAAATCATGCATCTCCTCCACAGCTGGGCTAGAAACACCCAGTACAGGTCAGTCCCATGTATGCTTCTGCCTGTGCACCTATTACACCTCTTAGTCAGCCAGTTATGCTTTTCTTTTCTGCTGGATACAAGATCTTTAATGTTTGTTCATGTGTTTGTAATTTGTACTCATTGTGATGAGGTTTGGTCCACATAAGTTGTCGTCTGGTTGTGGCCTCACTTAACACAATTTTGGCACCAAATTTTGGTCAAAATTATCAAAATTTGGTCAAAATCAGTTTTGCTGAAATATGAGAAATGACAAAACAAACTGGAGCCTTAGGAGGGCACAAAACAAGCCCATGTCATTTGTCCATCTTCAAGTAGGAGGGAGAGGAAAGCTGCTGGTCTACTTTTCCCTCCTGAATACCTGGACAGTATCTAAAGTCTGGAAAGTACTTGCAGATTTTCTTCTAGATTGCCTAGACTAAGCAGCTTTCACAGAAACTAAATATAGTGGCTCTTACTCTACAAGGCTGTGAAAAAGTCAGTCAAGTCCTGACAGTGTAAGCCAAATGAAATAGATTTTTTTTCAAGCATAATATAGTTTAGAGAAGCAGATGTTACCACCTTCTGGCAGAGGAAAAAAAAAAAAGCCACATTTTCAAGCAAAACAGCATCTTAATACATATTAAGAGCCTTCACAGTGAAATACTTGCTGAAATCCAGAAAAGTCCAATTTGTGAAAGCAAGTAATTGCCTACAGTTCTCTTTTGAGACACAGAAAAAAAGAAGAAAGCCACTGAAGAACATATCCTTCTATGCTCAGCAGTGTCTGCAGTGCTACATCCTCATTATGCCGGGCACCACACAGAGAGCAGAGTGAAGACTGTGAGGAGACCTTTTACTGTTACATATATTCACAAAACCAGAATGGTTGCTCTGCTTTGAGCTAAACCTATTCACCTTAATCCAATTTATACTTAAATAAAGCTGTCCCCATTTAAACTTCCATGTCACACAATCCAACTGTATCTTCATAGAATTGTTGAGGTGGGAATGAGACTCTTGAGATCCTTTAGTTAAACTGCTCCTCAGGTAGAGTCAGCTGGAGTGGGTTGCAGAGGACTGTGTCCAGTCAGGCTTTGAATATCTCCAAGAGTAGTGACTCCAAAACATCTCTGAACCACCCACACAGTAAAACAGTGGTTTCTGATGGAATTTTCTATTTCATTTGTTCCCAATTCTTCTTGTCCTGCCACTGAGTATTATTGAGGATAGTCTGCCTCTGTCTTCTTCACTCCCTATCAGGTACTTATACACATTGATGAGATCTTCCCAAGCTTTCTCTTCTGGCTGATAAGTCAAAGCTCTTTCACAGCCTTTTCTCATGTGAAAAAAGCTCTGACCCCTTAGTCATCTCTGTGGGCTTTATCTGAACTCTCTCCAGTGTGTCCCTGTCTCTCTTCTATTGGCCCAGCTCTGGACACCTCTCTCCAGATGCAGCTTTGCCAGTGCTGGGCAGAGGAGGAGCTCCCTGTTATCCATCTGGACTCCCAGATCCTTGTCTGCAGAACTGCCTTCCAGCATGATCTGTGATTTGAGCCCATGAACTCACGTGCCTGCAGGACAGAGAATCCTTGTTTCTTGCAGGGACCACCCATGTCCAGAAGATGAGCCAATGTCATGTTGGGATTCATTCATTGAGGTATTTGGTACAATTTACTTTCCTCCAAAGAATGGCAAGGAGCAGTTAGAAATATTTTCAACTTAACTAAATCTGGCTGATCCTCTCTTAAAACACAGTTCCCATGGTCTTGTATATAAACTACCCTTTCCAGGGAGTCAGAGAACCGAGAACCCCTGGCTGTCTACATGTCTGGTTTACATGCAATAATGTGAGTTCTTGATCCAGAAGTTGAGAAAATGCCTTGAATTTGCCAACAGCAATTGAAACCACCTACAATTTCAACCTGGGAACCCTCAAAGGGTTGCATTTATGTCGCAAGCAGACAAAAACAGAAGAGACACAGGCTCCTTTTGAAAGTGGTCAATGGGTTCTACCTTTATTGTGGGATGAGCTCTTCTTTATACAGAATGTCAGAGGCCAATTTGATTGGTAACACAAAGGTAAACTTTTCAATCAATTGGTCATCCCAGAGGGACATCAGAAGAACATCCCTCCTATAAGAAAGAATGTAAACATCCTTATATTTACAAAACATTGTAACCAGAAGAACGCCTGGGAAAAAACCCTTCCAAACCCAAAACATCTAGGCATGAAACTCAGGACTACACATTTAAGCAAGAAAACTTCCTTGGTTCCTTGGTGTTATGCTCACGCTGTTTTATTTCTTGTACTTCAGGCTGAAAACATCCATTGCTGACAAAGGACAAAAAAAAGCAGGATTAGTCACATTTGGGCATCTGCTTCTATCCCTTCTTAAACCTTGAGGCCTTTGAGTACTTGCTGAGTTGTTTCTCCTTTCATTTTTATACAAGTCATAGCTGATTCACAGAGGTGGCAGAGGAAAATAATGAGGGAAGCACACATGTTGCAATACTAAAAAAGACATATCAGTGTAAACAGCCCAGCTGGAAAATGCAAACAACAGAAATATTATGAAACAGTTTGATCTTAAGTTTCCAATTGAGCTATGTGGATCCACCCACACACTCACACTGTCACCCTCCAGGACTGTTTGGAACTAATTTGCAATCCACCACATGCCATGAGGGCCAGAGTCCATGATGCATGACCCATGTGCACAAAACTCAACAGCAGTTATTTTTTTCATTTTATCCAAGAGAAAAATCTGTGTTTTCTCTGCTTACTGGTTGTGCTGAGCCAGAGACAAACAAGGTGAAACATTTTAGAGTGCCTTCCTGCTAATGAGCTAACATTTCCAAAGTGGGCCCAAGCAGATGCAGCTATAAAAGTACTGTAATTCCAATTCATTGGCCTCTAGAAGAAATGATGCATTGAGTAAGACAGCTGCTTAAGAGTGATCCAAGAAAGAAAATTATGATTAACATCTGTCTTATTGCCTTAACATCTTCCTTTTTTTGTTGTATGAGGCAACATGTGTTCAACATAGTGTTATGAATAGAAATCAGGGCCAGGAGACACATCTCCCTTTTTAAGCCTTTATTAAAGATCAGCTCTGGGCGGGGGCCCAGGGGCTGCACGCACACGGCCGCTGCTCCTGATGGACGATGCAGAGGAGAAGGCAGAGCTGGGATTTCCTTCCTCTTCCTTCCTCGTTAGGGTCTACACAAAGTCTACTGTCAGCTCCCAGCTGGGGGCGGGTCTGGCCAGTCCAGGTCTATTGAAGTCATGGTGAGGGACCAAAGAGTCTCTGTTGGTGCCCTGGCGTTCCTCTCTGCTCTGCCGGCTTGGTAGTCCAGGGTGCTACATTGGCTCATTTTTTAGGGTTTTATTTATTTTTCCACTGAAGGTTCCCCAACTTGCATGAATCCCTGGAGAATCTTGGGAGCAGCAGCTGTGTCCCCGGCAAGGGAGAAGGGGGTACAATGGGACTAGGTAGGCAAACTAACAATTGAATGACCTGAGCTAGCAGGGCTAGGTGAGCAAGTGGGGAGTGATTAACATTTGTAAAGGCCTTTGTTAACAACACACAAACCTGATGCTAGAGGAAAGAAAATTTTTGGGTGAGTTTTATTCCTTACACATAGCATTCAAAGAAAATATTTCATTACTCATATTTCTTCAATCTACAAAGCTAAATATCATCTACATCAAACAAACAGGTTCCTGACCTACTGAGGTATGTGGATATGCAATGAGCATGTTTCCTCTCCCTTCAGTATAGCTCTAGTGATGATCACACTTTCCACACCCAAGCCCTTTAAACCCTTAACTTCATATGACATCCAAAGCAATTCCTGCATGATCTAAACTGAATTTGTAAAATTTGCCATCATTCCTCAGCCATCTCAAAAACATCAGTTGTTTGATCAGCGTGCCAGGAAATAGCTACAATAAACCATGGACCCACTTGGCATGTAACCAGTGGGCTGAGCAAGGAAACCTCTGTTATAAATATTTGATCAGTCAAATTTTCTGATAAAATGATTTATTGGAAATTTGATAGATACATAGAAAATAAAAGGTCACAATTAAAAGGGACAGTTCTGAGCCTGGGTCATGACTGGGTGAACAGGGATCCGGCCTCTAGCAGCGTCTCCCACAGTTCACAAAGTCTATTTTTGCAGGGTTTGTTTTTATACTGTTCTCTGGGCTGAACAGGGAGTTGCTCCATCCTCCTTTGTCCTTTTCTCTTTTCTTGAATATTTATGGAGTCTCTTTTCATTGCTGCTTGTCCACTGAAGAGTCTTCCCGGAATAGCTGATTTCTTGATCAGTTTTACTGGAAGCTGGTATTGGGATGCATGCACCTGGCAGTGCTGATAAGATCTATATCAGGATGGATGGTCTTCTGATGGGTGCTGATCACTGGGTCGTTGGCTGAGCAGTCTTCTTTTGAGAACACATTTCCCCTTCTGGGGCTGTCCATTGTTCCTTTAGAAACTGAGAAACTGAGAAATCCTTCCTGGCTTTTGTTGATGTCTGTCCTGGCAGTGGGTCCTTGCCAGGACATGTCCCAATGCCAGTTGTCTGATCAGGGTGATTTTATACTGTTTACTCTTTATAACATGAATTCTACCACTATACTACTGGTAAGCTTTATTATCATATCAATTTTATAACATGAATTACCTTACCATATTTATAACAATTCCCCCATCTTTTACTTGATAGCAATAATTCATGTTACTACTGTGGTTCACATTCATCTTCTTACTTAACAATATTTTATTTGGTACACTATTTTAACACAAACTTTATTTATCTCGAGTATCCTTAAACCATAAAATCATCTTTATAATTATTCTAACTTTTATAGGCTGCTGACTGATACTTTTCATAATTTTCTTTTTCTCTTTTCCTTTGTTTGCTTCGGAGAATATCTATCCAATTACAATTTTTTGATTTTTCTTAACTCCAATATTCAGTAGATGCTCAGGCTGCCAAATTGTTATTTTACTTATTGAATTAACTGTTACTCTCTTATCTAAGATCTACTTCTCTGGCTTCAACATAGTTTGAGATATTTGAGTGTTTTCTCATTTGAGAAGCTGTTCTGAGGTTCAGCTCTCACTTTTTCACGGCCATTTTTCAGATTTTAATTTTTTACAAATCTAACAATTAGTCACATTCATTTCTGTTGCAATTTTTTACATTAACTCTATATCTTAGGGGAAGTTCTCACTTATTTTGCTGCTTCTCT
>VZUA01053025.1:15260-28372 GCA_013401035.1 Horornis vulcanius
ACAAGCCAGGGATTAAATCCTGTGGCAATTGCCAAAGTGCTGGGGAGAGGAATAGCCATGCAGAATGTTTCTAACGGAGCAAGATGAGTTGCTGGCTGTATAACAATGTCAAGTAAACTAACATTAAAAGGTTTTTTTTCAGCTCTCTATAGGAAATCACATCTGGGGTGCATTGTCTAACAGCAAGACTTTTAGGTTAGTTTTTTCAGTCATGGATTTTCTCTGGATTGAATGTTCACAAGTGGCATTTGTTCAAAGTCTTGGAATACTTGCCTGTTGTCTCCATGAAACAGGTGTAGCCCAGCCAGGCATCCTGTCAACTCCTGCATGGTGGCTGTGCCTACACTGTTAAGGCAGAGAGTGTGGATGAAGTTTCTCCTAGAGTCAGAAGTTACATTGTCAGGTCCAAGTATGAACTGTTGATTTATTTAGCTATTAGTCCATCTTCTCTTTCAATGCATTTATGGCCAAAGGTATTCTAAGTGTCACTGGGCACTGTCTCACAGGAGTAACAGCTAAAAGGGAAAGAAATAGGAGGTTTCATTACTGAAAGGCAGCTTTTCTTTGAGCCCTTCTAAAGTCCTTGGATTTTCTGTGTGGGAAAGTGGCATTTTGCAGATGCTGTGGCTGATGACAGAGGTTCCTTTGATGGGGAAAAAGGACATGAAAGACACAGGTTTCCTTCTCTGTGCAATGCTTGTCATCTTTTTCTGAGTTTTTCATCTCAGTTATTCTGCTTAGAGTTGCTGACACTGGCTGTTTGTGATAGTGATTGAAATGGTTTGTATGGTGCAGGTTGAGATGTAGAAATCGAGACATGTGATATGTACATAGAGTGATATGTAACACGTTGCTTCTACCAAGCACCTGCAAAAATCACTAATAGGCTAACTAAAAAGTGATAATAAAAATGCCACAAGAATCATGTAGTTATGTACCTCTGTCTTGTGGAACTGGTGGGAAGACTTGTTTCTGTTGATGTGGATGAAGTATTTGAGCTTGGTTTCAAGAAAAGCTTAGTTCTTTCAATTCAGCTTCTGCTCAGGCTCTCTGAGCTTTTTCGTTCCTTTACGTTTTTGTTGCACTGACACTAGACTAGCCCTCTGTGATACTCAGGAAGCTGCTGTAAAAACTGAAGAACAACACTTCAGTAAATTTGAGTGAATATGGCCTCTTCTGTGGTACTTTCTGGTATTTTCTATATAAGTTCTAGTGGAGCTGTTTCAAGCTGATGTCGCCTGAGATGATCTCTTGCTTGGACTTTATTTGGTTTGCTGGTTAACTTCTGGATTTTTTTAAGTTTATTAAGCTTTGTCCAAAGTTTTGATTTCTTCTGTATTAGGAAAGAAGTAGCAGTGAGCCAAAAAGCCACCATGTGCAAGATGTTAAAGTTTCTGTGCCTGCCTCTGGCTGGATTTTAGCTTTCTCTCAGTAATTTTCAGTATTGATCAGACAGCCTAGAGTCTGTGAACGGTTTTCACTTCATAATACTAAATACTTCTTCCATGTGCTACACACTTTACTCTCTTTGCTTGCATATGGAGCTGAGATGGCAATTTGCAGATGTATAATGTAGACTTACCCTGGTTGCACATTCCTATATGGTTGCATTTGTATTCCAGTAGCCAGTGTGTGTGTCTGGTTCCTTTTAAGGATGAGTGGAAAAGGCTAGTATTTGTGGTGGGTAGAATCCTGTTCCAGGTGAGCTAGAGATGGGAAGGACACATGCTTGTTAGGTTATAAATGATCTTGTCATGTGCACAGCATCTCATTTCTGTTTGGGCTGGTCTCTTCTGAACTAGCCTGAAGACTTACTTGTCCACTATGTCATTGGAAATAATATTTTAAAGTTGAGTTTCTGTAAACTCCCTAAAAATGGCTTTGCACTGTGGAAATTATGCATCTCTTATGTCTGTGTTGCTGTTATATCACTGATTGCTCCCCTAATGAGGCAAAGGCTAACTTCTTGGTGACCTCTGATAGTGGCATATTTTGTGGCCCAATGTCACACAAGATGTCTTCTGATTGCTCCTAGTAAAGACTCTGCTGGCAAAGTAGGAATGATACCATGAGTGGGATATAACCTCACCTTTCTCCTCTGGGAGCTTTTACTTTTGCAATTAGTTTATCTCATTTCTGGTCACCAGAAAGGCAGTGATAGCTCTTGCATCCTGTGGTGGCTTGGCCCTGGCTGGTAAGTAGGTTCCCACCCTGTTGCTCATTACCACAGTGGGATATAAGAAGAGAATAGGAAGGGCAAAAACAAGGAAAAATACTTTCTGCGTCAAGAAGAAGACAGTTTTGTAATTTGGAGGGTGGAAAAAAGTAATGTAAATCCAGCACTCACCACTAACAAACTGATGCCCAGCCAGTACCTGAGGCGATGGACATCTTTAAAAAAACCTTTCCCCACAGTTTTGTGCTTAGTATGGTGTGAAATGCCTCTTGGCCAGTGAGTCAGCTGTCCCAGCTATGTCCCCTCGCAACCTCTTGAACATCCTCAGCCTACTTGTTGGGGTGCCAGAGTGAGAGCTCTTGATGCTCTGTAAACACTGCTGAGCAGTAACTAAACCATGGTGTGTTTCCAGCACTGTTTACTCCCTGCCAGCCAAGCCCAGTATTTGTGTAAAAGAGAGCATATCTTTAAACGAGCAAGAAACCCCCGTTTTATTGTATGGCTGAGCTTTCCTAAGGGCTTCATCCCCCAAAATGCACTGTATGCACTTTAGACATTGGGAGGTGGTGGGTTGAACTACAGCTTGCTGAAAGCCTCCAGAGTCCCTTTGGGCAGTAGGTCAAGTTTGGTGCTTCTCTGTCAAATGGCAACTTGTATTACAGGAAGGGGAGGTTGTACAGTACATGCATACTGTGACTGTTGTACTCTTTTTCAAGCTTCTAATTAAAAGTATGTATTATTAATGTTGTCTGTAGGTTCATTCCAGTCTCAGGAAAAGAACTTATTCCACAAAATTGTCAGCAAATTTAAGCACAGAAAGAAGCTTAATATCCCGGACACAGGTACTGGTGCATTGCTTAATTAAGGTTTTTGATTGCCTTCTTTCTCAATTCAGTCTTGGGGAAACGCTTCTAGACAGAGACACCTTAGCTCTTTCATCTTTGATCACTTTGGTTCCTTATTTTCCCTGTCTACTATGACTCCATTGCCTCCTGGCTCCAGTTGATATTGCCTTCTCCAGTATGATGCTGTTTTGTTTTTACTTGGCATCTCCCTTTAATTACAGTTTCTCTGTTCCAGAGGCCATGCAGCAGAGCTGAGAAAGCAAGGGCAGTTCTGCAGTTGGCCCTGAAAACTTTTATCTTCTACAGCTCACAGCTCTGTAGTCCTTAGGTTGCTCTTGCCTGCATCTTTCTGTGTCAGTGACCATATTATTTTGCCGGGGCATTTGTGCATGTCTCTATTTCCTAGTCCTGTGATTTCTTGCTGTCTGGAACTTTTGCAGACTGCAGCTGATCAAGGTAAGAGCCTGGTCAGGGTGTAAGTACTTGTTCCTATATCAGATCTTAGGAGTAATAACCTCCAATCCTCCCTCTTTAGAAATCTTAAACCAGCTTTCTGTTGGCTTCATATTGAAAATAACATCTGCAGTTTTTTAAGTTATGTTCTGGACCTTGTCTGCCAGCTTTCCTCTGTTAGCTCTCTAAAATCTTCTTGTTACAGTAACATAATCCTGCACACTACCAACACACAACTGTGAGGGACATTTTCAAGTATACAGTATGTACAGGATTATAGCTTAGCCTGCTTCGCTGGGCCCTTTTCCTTTGTCATCATGTTGCCCACACTATTCAAGTCATGCCCAGGCTGTTCCTTAGCTGTTCTACAGTGGTGTTCTCTCCTGCATTGTTCTTGTAGTGTAGAAAAACCTCTCTGGTTCTGCTTACTTAAAATTCCATTAATTTTTTTTTTAAATTCCATTAATTTAATTTTGGTTTTCTCCCCACCCATCTTCATCTCTAAGATAATAAAATTGTTGTTCCCATCTCCAGTTTTTCCAGTTCCCTTTATGGTTAATATCTTTTCCTAAGAGATGAGATGTAATTTCCTCTCCTTTCCTGGTGCTGTGTTTACTGTCACCTGTGTTGCACCTGCACTATTTTCCCACATAGGGCTCTACCTGCTCTTCTGCATTCCATGGTGCAAATAATTTGAAATTACTTGCTCTGTCTTGTTGTAATTGTACAACGAATATGTTGTGGGAGTTGCTTATGAAAAGTAACTATCTTGCTTCCATGTTGGTGTAAAAAAGGCATCATATTTTAGCATAGTTTTTATTTGGTATCATTCATGTTTTGTTCCTGAATTATTAATAGACCAGGTAGACAAATTATTAAGAAAAATGGGTGTTAAAATTCTCCTGGGGAAAAAGAAACATAAAGTGTTTAATAGATGATTAAGTAAAGAGTAAAACATATAACTACCTTAAAATCTGCAGATAAAAATGTGGGTAAACAAAATGTCAAACCCTGCATTTGTTTAAAAGAAGCCCGCGTGTTTTGATACCAAGTGAAGTGTGCACTATGATCAAAGATTCAACTGGCAAGTGTTGAGTACCCTGGCCTCATTCCAGCACAGCACAGAGTCATGTCCTTGGAAGTTAAGCGTGTGAATAATGTCATAGTGTCTAAACATTAAAGATGTGTCTGTGCATTTGCTGGGGCAGAGCCAGCTTGCTAAGTTCCTCCCAAGACTAAAGCAAAGACACGAGGAACTTAGGAACCTTACACAGCCCACATATAATCATCAGAGGAAAGGCAATGGATGTCTGTATATTGATGATGAACTGCATTTTCCCCTGAATTACAGAGGGGAGAAAATTTGGAGTCTTGCCTACTCTGAAGTGTACCCTGTAGTGACTGAAAGCACAGTGTTGATCAGCAAAGTGCAGTGTGGGCATGGCCTCAGCAGGTGCTGGACAACCTCTCCCTCACGTGCTGCCTACAGATCTTCATCCTCCATCCAGGAGTTCCTAGGCAGCAGGCCCTAAACCATGTGGCAAAGCTGTCCCATGTTTTGCAGCATTGAAGAAGGGAATCCCAGAATCTCCATTTCAATTCAGATAATATTTATTTGAGCATTTTGTGAATCAAACAATAAATGAAAATTTTTACTCCTTTTTGTGGTTAATCTATACTTATGATGAATCACAAGTCTGCATAATGTGCGGTTTTGGTTTTTATGAAGTTCATTTTGCAGAAAGAAGGAGCTTTAATGTTTGTAAAGCTGCAGAGGAGACACTTGGAAGGATTGCTGTCAGCAGAGGTCATGCTGGCTTCATGTCTTTTCATCTTGAAAAGTGTGTGTGCCTATGTGCATCTGTGTTAGGAGTGAAGGAAAGTAAGTGCAGTAAAGGCAGATGTGATGGTATTGTGTTGTCCATGTGTCTCTGATATGGAAATCTGAGTGAATTGTGACCACATTGTACACGGAAGGACCAGTTCATGTCACCAGATTGAGTTTGCAGCTGTTTATAGAGCAGGGTACAGCCCAGTTAAACACCAATGAAATGCTGCAGAGAGCACGCAGTAATGCAATTGAATACGTCACGAGATAGATCCCTTCCTTATGAAGGCTGAGAAGCACATGGACCCATGCCTGTTTGGGGGGAAGTTAACACTCATCTGGGAGTTTTATTTTTCTGCCCCACCAACAAGGCTTTCTGATGGGAAGCAGTACTTAAAATAACAAGTTACAGCAATTGTCTTTTTCAGGTACACTTAGTGAGCTGTGCGGAGGCTCTTGCATGGTCTGTGTAGCAGCCAGCTGTAACATCGGCCTTGGCACAGAAAGGGGAGGAGAGAGAATGAACACATACACTGGTCTCAGCATCAGCTCACACATGAAGCAGCCCTGTCCCTGTGCTTGCTCCTACAGCAGCTCTCCCAAATGCATCAGAGCCCTGTTTTGTGGGGCTTGCAGCCCTGAGGAAGCCAGTAGCTCTGCCTTTGGCAGCCATTCTGGCTGGGGGAGGGCTGGATCAGCACAGGCTTCTGCAGCAGAGCTTCCTGCCCAGGCGGCTGTCTCCTACACCTGGCTTGACCATCTGCTGCTTTGTATCTCTGCTTGTTAGTCCCCAGTCCTTGCTGCATCTCTGTGGGCTGCCTGGCCCCAAAGCAGTATTGTAGCAGTGTCCTGTTGTCAGAAGAGCTGGAATTTCTGACAGGTCAGTCTGTTTGGCATCACTTCCTTGGTGAAGTGGTTCCATACACTGGTGACTTGAAGCTATGCTCTGTCTGGCTAATGTTCACTGTTTAACTTCATAAAGACAATTCCATCATTACAGCCCACCTTTCTTCTTTGATACCAGCATGCTTAGATCCACAGAGCATTTGTTCACCACTAAGTGTGATTAAACTTCTGCAGCTCTCTCTCATAACAGGTATCACTAAAGAAATTGTTTTTAAGTCTGTGTTTTGTTGGGATTTTGTCTGAAAAGCTGTGGCTGAGTCAATTGACTTCATTTTTCTTGTTCACAAACAAGGGGAAATAAGACTACGTGTACTCTGCTTGCCTGCAGAATAGAATAAACATGTAAACCATGGAAACCTTTAACAAACCTAGCTGAGGAAACCATCTGGCACAGACCTCTGGATATGTCTCTCTCAGAGTCATTCTGCCACTGTGGTGTAGGCATGCCTAAAGGCTCACAACTTCACGCTGTGTTCTCAACGCTGCTTGCAAAAATAACCCAGTAGTTCTGCCCATGCCACTGTCATGGAGAGCTGAGCATGCAACTACCTGTTGGTAGGATTGTACAGTAACTGCATAACTTCATTTCATGCATAGAGAATGTTCCCCTGAAAACTACCTGAGCTCCTCATGGGACAGCTCTTGAATGCAGGATAATGTGGAAGCAGAATGGACATCAAATGGATTAAATAAAACTACAGGGATTTAAACCTGGCTAGCCCTATCCTTCCTGTGGAACAAAACCAGGTCCTGATTTGGAGCATCTGTATGGATATACCTTTGTCACTTGAAGCAGTGGGATGCTGTTCCTCTTGAAGGAGGTGCAGGAACACATAGTTTGGATGTAGAGTTGTTGAAACATGCTCTCCTTTCTTCTCTAGGGGTGAGTGCAGAGGATCTTGGGAGTGAAACCTTTGTGATTTCTAAGTTAAGTTTTATGTCTAAAGATGTAGTGTAAAGAAGTGAGTGAAATGATTTCTAAACCCAGTGTCCGCTAAAACTACTAGAGAAGAGAAAAAGATGCTCTTCCCTTCAACATTGACCCTGCACCCACACACACAAAATACTCATTGTTCACCTTCAGTCCTTCCTTCTTCAAACTGTATGGCTGCAGTGTTATGTTGAAATGATAAAGAGCTTCTTCTAGAGCTAGAGGAGAGAAGGAAAGCAGACGACTTTCAAGTCTCATTTCAAGGACTAAAAAAACCTTGGAGAGGGAATATAAAACAATATAAAAACATGGAGAGGGAATATACTCACTGCATCTGAATTTTTACAGCCACCTTCTGCTGTTTCTTAGTCAAACATGCCAACATCATATACTCCTTATGTCTTCCACTATTGCCTATTTTACCTTTCAAGGGTTTTTTTCTGGGTTTTTTTTTGACACCTACAGTATGAGAAAGAAAAAAAAGGGAACCCTCAGCTGTAGTGATCAATCAAGTTGGTTTCCAGTGACCTGACATACAGCACATCTAATTAAACACATACCAAATCAAGGCTGTATGTTGTTCATTGTTTGAAACCGTGTCTTCATTTTTTCTATTAAATGTAAAAAAATGAAAGTGAGTTGTAGTACTAAGATTAAAAGCATTATAAACTTAGTCAAGCTAGAAGTAGACAGCAGTGTCAAAGTGCTAATTAGAACAAATCAGAATGAACAGGTAGTGTCGGACTACAACCAGACCATTACATTAAAATATAATCAACACTTATGAATTCCCAAATAAGAAATCTGTAGGGAAAGCTACCTGTTTAATTATACATTCCAATTAAGATCCTGGTCTCCATGCACAAAGCTTATCTGAACATCTCACTGTTGGCCCAGTTGAGTTACTTGAAAGTCACATTTGCAGTCATTGGTGCTTCTACTGAATTGGACTGTTACAGGGTGAATCTTTTCCTGTGCTTTCTCTTGAGCACTCTTAACAAAAAAATCAGTTTTACAGCAAAGCTCTGCTGTGGAAAGGTTGGCTGCTAGAGCTAAGCACTTCAAAATGCAGATTGAAGCTGTGTGCTTTTTTTCTGAAGAACATGCACAAGTTCGAAAATGGTTTACAGGAGAACATAGGTGAATTAAGATCATAAACACAACTTCGAATGTTTTTGCACGTATGTACTAGATCTGATTGTATTCTTAGACAATAAAACATTAAAAAGTCCCTTCCATTCATACAGAAGAGCAAAGGGCAACTGCTAACAAGATGAAATGTGTTAGAGCTGATCTCTTAATCTAGTCCACATGCTCACACAATGAACAGTTAAAGAAGCCAGCAAAAGATAAAGGTTTTATTAGCTATATCTTTGAATAGAAAGTTCATAAGATCTACAAAACTAACAATAAACTGAAGTACACACTAACATGAAAGAGGGCAAAGGCCATGTAGACTGTTTGGTTGTTGTGCAGTTGTGGGGCTGGGTGCTCCTGTGTGCCATCACCAGTCTCAGTGCAGGAGGACAGTTGGAATTGTTCAGTTCTTAGCCTTTCTGAAAGAGCAGTTCTTTGCACTCCGGCTTCAGTTCCATATGTGTACCATTGTTAGTGGTGTTTGGGCAGCCACGTGGTCCAGATGTTCTGCACTTTTATATTTGCCACTGGAGACAAGTTCTGATAGGCTATGTTTGGGTTTGTTTCTTTTTAATTTAGCTTTGAATAACCAGGATGATGTGCATTAGAAAAAGGAGTGGTGTATGGAAAAGAAAATACTGCAGATAACTGACTTGTCTTTCATGCCTTGGAGGGTTCCTTTATTTTTGCATAGATATCTGAGTAATTTTTGCTGGTCAAACCACCCAAAAATGACAAATGTGTCTTAAACGAGTCTTTAAAATGGGGAGAAAGATTAAAAGAAACTGGAGGGAAGAGTAAGCTAACTGTAGACACAGTAACAGCTGTGGAAGATATATCAAGGACTGTTGCAAAGAGATGGGGTATAACCTGACAGTTAGGAAAGAAAATAATGAGTTGAAAATGCAGCAGGGGGGATGAGGTGCAGTGTAATCACTCAGGATGGCCGTGTACTGGGAAAAAAATACCCCAAGAACTTGGTGCAGGTATCGTAAGTGTTCCCGGTTTAAAAAACAGTTAGACAGGCATCTGTAAAAAATTACTTGGGCATTCCATTTTCTACCTGTAACCTCTTTCTAACCCTAGCTGACAGTGATCACAGATGGGGCAGGCTTCATAACACTGTTATCACAGGAGCGAAAAAGATGTCTCAGATTGCTTTTATGAACCAGTGATACCCAGTGGGATCAGCAGAAGGGCCTGTTGAATCAATGCAAATTGCAAACAATCAACTAGGCACTGAACTCATACTTTGGAAGCTTAAATACGTTTTGTGATTGCTGTCCGACCAATTTCTTTATGAACAAGATAAAAGTAAACTGTTTAGTCAAGTGAAAATTTGGGATCATGTTCCAGTTTGGGGTAAAAGGCTACTTCAGAACACCAACACTGGAGCTGCTGAGAAAGATTTAAACTGTTCCTTTCTCATTCTCTGACTTTATGTGGGCAGTATTTCTGTCATGGTATTCTATCTCATGCTTACTTCCTATTTTAGCCTGCTTGTCTTCAGCTGTGATCCAGTTCTCTGCTTTTGCATTTGTGGGCTTTGGGGTGTTTTTTTAAGGTTTTTTGTTTGGTAAAAGGTAGTATTTTCCTTTCTTAGAGGAAGTGGTGTGACTAAAGAGGTGAGACTGGGTTTTAGTCAGGAATTGCTGAATTCTGCTTGTCAGTCCGTCTGTGAGCTAAGATAAGCTTATGTGAGGACCCTTGTTGTTCTTAAATATATTTTGTCTCTTAGCCACTTGCTGACATCTTCTGTTGTAGAATGTTTTATACAGAGCAATACCATGCTCCCACTCAAGTGCCACTGCTGATCTCAGAGTTTTCTTTGCAAATATTAGAAACTTGAACCTTCAGGATGTCTTCAGGTGGATTCTGTTGCTTCCCTGCAAACATCTGTGGCATTCAGATTGTATCTTGCCATGGGTTATGCTCTGAGTACCTGTGAGGAACGGTTTTATGCAGATAGATGCAAAATGGTGGTGATGCAAATAGCTAGTGGCTGAATTATTCTACATCTAAAGTTGTGGTTTTATTCTCTTTCAGCCATATTATTAGAAGACAGAAATTCCAGTGAGTCTGCCTGGAAGAATAAAATTTCTATATCTGCCCTAAACACTCCAGAGCCAGCAATGATGCATGAGCCTTTAGTTGGCAGCCAGAAGAGGAAAGCAAGGAAAACTAAGATCACACATCTTGTCCGAACAGCAGATGGGCGAGTGTCACCAGCAGCAGGGACACTGGGTAAGGAAATTGGAGTTAAAATTTTGTTAAAATTGAATGGTTGGAGAAGGTTTAGGGGTACAAGCAACCTATCAGGGCAGTGTGTTTGAATTAGATTGTTTTCATACCTGCTTAGAATGGTCATTATTTAAAATACAGGTATCAACCAACTGGAAATCACTGAGTCCATAATGGCCAACTTCTTTGGTTTGAATCACCAAATTTGTCTTTTCTCTCTTGGTATTTCACTTTCAGAACTGTTAACTGATGCAGAGAGAAATGGAAAATGGTTACCTTTCATAATTTGTTTCCAGTCCAGCAAAGAAATTCCACTGCTTCTAGTTATAAGTTGTAAAACTGAATTTAATAATATGACAGTTAATGCCAGAGTCCTTGTTGGAGTTCTCCAGTAAGAGAATCTTTCTGGACTACTGTATCTAAAACATACACACAAGCTCTCTTGCCTGACTTAAAAGATCAAGTTCAGTTGAATGCAAAATCAGTAAACTGCTTCATAAACCTTAGTACTGTGCTTCTGACCCGGTAGCTGGAATCAGAAGGAGTTACAGCATGAATCAGAGGACACGGCAGAATCAAAGTCCTGAAGATAAAGGTCCTGTTAACACCAGGCTAGTCAGCATATCCATAGGCTGCAGTGAATTTATGGACTACATCTGCATGCTTAACTTTTTTTGCAGAGGAGAAGCCAAAAGAGCTGCCACAAAGTACTCTTCAAAAATCATCAAGTGCAGAAACAGATTGCAACAGTGAATGCTCCAGAAACACAGAGACAGAAGAAAATCATAGTATTACATCAGATATGCCAGCAGTGTCTGCATTTTTTAGCTTAGCTGCTCTGGCAGAAGTAGCAGCCATGGAAAATGTACACAGGTATGGTTTTCTTTTCTTCTTCTTCTTGTCTTAAGTAAATAGTATGTGGCTGACAGCTTGCCCAGAAAGCATGTGAATAGCAGACTCTTTAATTTGGCCTGCATTTCCTCTTCCACAGCTTTCTATGAATGTCTGCTTTACCCCACTTGCTTAGTAGTGTCAAGTCTTCACCTGAATGACAGTGTAATCTGCTTAGGAGTTAGTAAAATGATCCTTCCCAGTAAGCTTACCTACCAATTTTTGTATGAAAACAGGTTCATATGCTCCTTGAGATATTGCTATAATGATTGAGAATTATCAGATGCTATTTGTCAGATAATAGCAGATTTAAATAGCTTCTGCACACTGATTTACATTTTCCAGTGGCCTAAAACCTAAGATGGTGGAGAGAATTTCATACATTTTGAGATGAATTTTTTTTATGTTGAACATGGCTGAGGAAAGCTAACTTGTTACTCTTACTCTTGTGCCTTGCTGTTTAGAAGGCAAAGCATCTGCAAGATAGCATGGGGCAGAACAACCCTGGGTGGAAAGCCAGGGTAGTTTGGGTTGGTCCTCTCAGTTATTGAGTAGGCCATCCATACAGATAAGGTGGAGAATGTGTAGATTACTTAGGGCTTATGAATCAGTTCAGCATGGTCAGACCTGGGATGGGAATACACCAAAGACAGCAGGTCCTCCTTGATGCTTGATTATCCAGTGCTGTTCTTTCATGGAACTTACTGGGTGTGAAACCCCATCCTCTCCTGCAGTGGAAACTCCTTGAGGAAGCATTGGGCCAGTTTGAAACCATCACAGTGTCTGCAGATGCCATTTGACAGATTGCTGCCTTCCTAAGCAACTCCTCAAGGCAGCAGTTCATTAAACCATTCACAGCCTCAATTAACTGTTGCACTCATGGGCCCCACTGATGAGCCCAGTCCTTTGTATTCAGACTGCATATCAAATGCTCAAAGGCTTTTTAGAAGCTCAGGAGCAGAAAAGGAACAAGAAACAGATCTGCTGGTTCGTCTCTGCAGAAGCTGTTGTCTTGGTTCAGCAGCGCTGTTTTGGGCTCACCTGCGCTCAGCCTGTCTGTCATAAGCCACAAAATGGGTGTGGAAGTGCTGTGCTAAGCTCTGCTCTCATTCACACTATTGTGGTTTTGTTGACTGCCATTAACACTGACCAGAAATGCACAAAAGCAACAGGATTTGCTCTGCTGTGTTTTTTTTCTTGTGCCTCTTAAGAGTTCTTGTCCTCCTCTTGTCCTTGTTGAAGCCAGCTAATGTTTTGCAGAGCTTTGTGCTTGGATCTTTCTCTTTGAATCCCATCTTCTGTCGCATCATTATGTAGTTCAAGTAATGCAACACCTTTCATAAGGTGTTTTCAGAAACACCAAATGGGCAAATATCCCACCACTGTTGGAAATGCCAGTTTGTAATCACCCTGAGGGAGGTGAAATGACAACAGAGGGGACTCTTCCAGTAGAAAGTTAGCCATGTCTCTCACAGACCTGGCAAATGGAAGTCAAAACAGGAACCTAAATCTTACGGGCTAGATGCTTCTCTGTTTTCTACTCTGTCAACTGTTGTTACCTTTTGTAACTCACTTAATTTGCAAACAGCCAGAAATGTGAAGAAAAGAATTAGAGGTTTGCTTGATATGTTTCTTCATTTTCTGAATTTAATTTATCAAATAGTTGCATAGAGCCTTGGGACATGGAATCCTTCTGGCAGTGTG
>VZUA01053038.1:24848-42833 GCA_013401035.1 Horornis vulcanius
TCTCAAGGGGGAAATTAATGAAAAAATGCCACACAATCAAGTTAAGACAATTTTTTTTTTTTTTTTTGGAAACCCATCTCCAGCTCAGGAAACTGGAGGGATGAGGTTGCAATTCTGGCAAAAAGGTAAACCAGAGAGTAAAATAAGCTGTGAAAACTTCTGAGAAAGGAGTTTTTTGTAGGGACTGTTACATCTCCCATTCATTTCAAACCCAGAATTGTGCTCCCCACATCGATAAAATCTGGTATTTTTATATTCTGGCACACCTTCAGTGACTGGATTTGTCTGCCCTCACTTTATTATGACAAGAAGTGAAACCTCAGGGGAATTTAGGCACTTAGGCTGTTCCATTCAATCACTGTAAATATATTTATATGTAAAGAAGTCTGAATTCTCTACCAAAAACAAAGTAGGAACTGTGCACAGTGTACTCAGGTGTCTGAATAGAGGGTGTAGAAATACTAAATTTCGTTCAATCAGAATGCGTTGCCCCCCAAACATTCCTGAAAAGGATAATTTAAGAGTTTGGGGATTTTGCAGGTTGTTTAGATGAGTTTCTCCACAATCTGATTTGTACTGCCCAAATTAATGGAATCCACACGTTCTGTGGTATTTCTGCAATCAGTGCTTTATCTTAATTATAAGTAATTTGCAAAAGGTATTGGAGTGGAAAAATAAACAAAGGAATAAGAAAAATCTCAGCTAAATGCAGTTCCAGAAAGATATAATTATGTTATTGATTTCATTATCAAACATTAACTAATTTGGGTTTAAATCAGCTTTTCAGCCAAAGCATTGCTCTGAGAGTATTGAGTAATCCCAGTGTTTTGTCTTCCATTTTTTATTAGATTTTCCTCTGGAGGGAATTTTATGCATTACAAAGGTGGATAAAAAAATTTCTGAATTTATGTTTTAAGATTTTGAAAGTACACTTGTAAGAGTTTTTGTTGTTCTGAAAGAGGGGAGCCAGAAAGGGAAAGACCAATTTGGCCCAGAGGAGCTCTGGGGTTGATACCAGAGTAAAATTTCTGTATGAAACACTTGAAAAACACAAACTCTGAAAAAAACCCTATCCTAAAGAAAATCAGGAAGCGATCCATTTGCAGAAGACATTAATTTCAGCATAAAATCCTGCAAGTGGGAGTAAAAATCATTATATAAGGAATACCTGAGTCTATTGGATGGCTCAGGGACTCAAATGCAATCTGTGTTCTGGTTTAGCTCTGCTGGAATTTTCAGTCATGACTTGCTGGAATTTCCTCTCTCTCCTGGTGCTGCTTTTGTCCTTGGCTGGTTTGGGTTTTGTTTCTGTGGAGGAGCTGAACAAGAGACACCAGAGAGGGAAGAAGGAGAACAACTTTTCTTTCCCAGGCCCTGTGGACACAGATACCTGTGCATTATGGAGGGGAAGGGTGTGCCCATGTGTCTTTTAACATATTTATTTGTTAAATAATTATGTTGAAAGACACATGGGCACATCCTTCACCTTCATAACCCACAGTTTGTTAAAATCTCTCTTTTTTATGAGTTTCATGGGACAGAGGTATTTTTCTGGTGCTCTGACACAAGCACCAGGCATTGTCAGAGGTGTTTGCAGATTGTGCTGCTGCACCTCTCTCTTTTCAGCTCTCAGCTGAGAGTATTTCTGATGTGCTATAAATCACCTCCAAATGTGTTTTCAAACACAGTTTTCTATCCTTTTTGCAGACCACAAACAAGAGAGGAAGTGGCCTGCCCAAATGCTCCTTGGCTTTGCAGGATGGAGATCCGTAACCTTTCCTGAGGGATTAATGATAACCCAGGATGCTGGCAGGCCACCACGGTGAGACAATTCCCCTGACTTGGTAATCTGGAGGCGATTAAATTTGCAAACAACTGGTTGGAAACTCTTGGGGTACATTTTTGTGCCTCATTTTGTTTCCCTGACTGGTTTGGTGCTGGGGAAGGTAGCGAGGCCTTGGTGGAGCCAATTCCTTGGGGCTGAGCAGGACGTGAACAACCAAAACCCTTTCTGGTGCTTTGTGCTGGGTCTGAGAACCCACAAAATTTTATCACTTTAAACCAGTGACGAAGCAGAGCTGCAGGTGAATTTATCAGCAGGCACCTGCAAGTCTGGGGGATCTCATCCAAAGAAAGGCTGGAAGGCCCCTGTGGATCGGGGAAGGCTTGGCCTGGCTGACACAGTGAGATACTGAAGGGAGGATGAGCTCTGGGTGATTTATCCCTGGCTTCTCTTTCCAGGTGAGTTAATAAAAGCTCATTTCAGTTAATCTGCATCCACCGGGTATTGTCTGTGTGTCTTTGTGGCTGGAATGAGGCTGCAGTCACGCCTTGGCGAAGGGAGCAGGGCTTAAAGCTTCTGATGTCCATGAATTAAATGAATCAATCTCTTCCAACACACTTTAAATTGATCTTTGATTGGACCACATGGCCCTTGGATAAGGCACCCTGATATTAGTCAATTTGACTTGGAAAGATGATGATACAAATTCAAATGGAAAGATGATCTATATTGAGCAGCTGTGGTTCTGCAGAGTGATTTTTTTTCTTTTTTTTTTTTTTTCTTTTTTTTATTAGAATGCTGCTCTGTTTGTGAAGTCCTTCTAGTGAATACTGATGTCTGAGCGCAGGGCTGTGTCCAGAATTGCAAACCTGGGCATTTGCATTAACGATCTGTGGCCTGTATTATTGCTTTAATCCTGTCTTCAAATTGCTCAGAATCTATAACACAAAATGCTCCTATATCCTCTGCTTAAAAGAACCTATTTATGTCTAACACAGTTACTCAGAGCTGCCTGCTGGTTTGAAGGGTCTGTCTTCAAGTAGTTTGAAATGCATATTGGAATTGGTGTGAAGGTCTTGAGAATGTACAATTGAGATTAAAGTCCTGAATTCCTGAGGGAAGGGGTTGTATCCAGACACCTGGACTGCAAGGGAGGCTCCTTTGGCATAGTTTGACGTGCCCAGGGGAGAGTGGGCACGTGGAGTAAATATTTTCCTTCATTTCAGCAGGATTTGTGTGACCTTTGCACAAGTGGCAATGTAAAAATGAGGTGTGGAGTGATTTCCAGCTGATTTATTTTTGATTAACCATAAAGCAAATACCAGTAATTTTTATGGGTGTGGAAAAGGTGAAACTTCGCTGACCTCCCTCAGATGTTCTTTAAATGAGGCTTATCCTCCCAAAGAAGTGTTTATTTTAAAATCCAATAATTACCCGCTTTATTAACGAGCTAAACCAATGCCTCTTCAATGTCAGGCACCTTCTGCTTTCAGCCTCTCTCTCTCACACGCAACTCCACGACCAAACCTGATTTCTAACCCCAGCTGATTTCAGCCCATAATTAAAATTTCATGGCTAAATTATAAATAGCCCTTTCCCCTTATCCCCTGCCAAAGAAGATTTGCAATGGGACAACTGACAAGGCAGGACATTTCTGAATTTAGATCTGGAGGCTCCATTGTGTCAGCTCCTTTGGAGACACCGCAGTGCGATTGCCTTGTCAGCTGCATCAATAGCAGAGGGCCAAGATCAATCTCTAATGAAGGGAGATGAGGTCATTTATCCAAATGTAGGACTGGGATCCTTCCCCAGGAACTGGAAGCTGGAATTACCGTGGTTATGCTGGATGTTGCTCTTCACTTGCCCCTCGTTTGGAATAGCCAACAGTAAATCAAATTAAACCTCCAGAGCACAACGTGTTGCTCCTAAAGATTTGAATAAAAGCAGGTCATATTTCAGGTTTTGGAATGTGGTTTATGTCTCCAAAGCACAGAACACAGCATTTTGTCTCAGTTTGGTTGTTCCTAAGCTTTGTGTTGTGTTTCTTCACATGAGTTTAGCTGGAGAGACATGGGTGAAAGGGGGAGAAGTGAGAGCCTCAGGTGGCTGCAGCCAGGAGGGTTAAATGCACCTAAAAGCTGCTTGGGTTCTGCTCTGCTGGGGATCTGCAGGTCATGGAGGGGATCATCCACCTGGAGGAGCCCAAAGGGATTCTCTGAGGCCAAAAATGCCACCTGACCATGCCCCTGATACTTCCTGCTGCTTTTCCCACCTAAGGCATGACTTGAGTGTTCCACACCTCTGCAGCGTGTGCCAGAGGCTCTGGACAGATCCTTGTGAAGGGATCACAGTTTCCAAAAGGTTAAAAGATTGCTCAGGATCACTGTTCCCCTGCAGGAACTTCCCTACACGCCTCTCTTAAGCAGGGTTTCATGCTCCATTTGCCTTCGGCAACGTGGCTTTAAGTTCCCATCCCAGCAGGGTCACTCCACCTCTCAGCATTACAAGCAGGTTGTTTTCCAGGTAATATCTTGAAGTTTGATGTCTGAGCTGCTGGAATGCAGCAAAGCACTGACAAGTGCAACAGGGTTGTGTCAGTACCAGCTGAGGGTTGAACTTGGTTTCTATAAAAGTTATCCAGAGCTGTGGTTACAGCCCTTGCAGCAGCAAAGATGTGTTAGAATTTGTGATCTCTGCTTCTAATCCTTCTTTAAAATTAGTGTTCTGGAGGTGGGCAAGAGGTTAATGATTGAAAATTAATAATTATGCAGTCAGAGAGGGGGAAAGTAAGAGTATGCTTCTCACCTGTGTCCCTGCAGACACTGTCACAAGCATTTGAGGCAACATCCATCCTCCAGAACCCCCCTTGCTGATGGCGTGGTTCCAGCTGTCTGTCAGCAGTCAGGATTGGGTAAAGACAGCCCTGACAGGCCAGCCAGGCATGCCAGAGGGACACAAAGGAGTTTGGAAGAGCTCTGGCTGCCAGGAATGGCAGTTCTGCTCCTTGCCAGAGCAAGGCTGACAGCTCCAGGGCTGTGGGCAGCCAAGCCAAGGGCAGCTGGGAGCTGGGATTAAGCTGCTGATCTCCCCAGGATCTAGGAGGGAATCAGTGTCAGCTCTGGTGTGGATCAGCAGGGCCAGGGGGATTAGGGAATAAACCTCTTCAGCCACCCAGGGTCCCTCCAGGGCGGGAGGAGTCCAAGCAAAGTGGATTGTGGAGGGTTTTTCTTGAATTCTTTCTGCATTGTGACTCTAAAAATTCCCTCCTTTCAAGCGTGTCTTTGCTTGGGGCTGGTGATAAAGAAAGAATGTCACTCACAGAACTTTGCATGTTCATTGAGGACATATTGGAAGTTGAGCCTGGGTGAAATGTGATGCAATATTTTTATTTCCACCTACTCATTGCCATGTGTTGGAGTAGTTTCGTTAATTCACATGCTGCTTTTAATTGACAAAGAATTTTATGGTTCTTGCTATGGCTGTGCCATTCCTGCAGCTTTGTCCCTCACTGTTTGGCTCACTCCTCACAAGAATTTCTTTCCTGAGTGACTCAGGCTCAGCTACTCTTAATTTAATAAAATTGTTAGTCTAATTTAATATAACTAATAGTTACTTAGTAGCTGTTTAATACTGGTTAATGAAGAAAGCCTGTTTCAACCAACACAGGTTAAAAGTGATAGAAAAAATAAGAGTTGCTCTAGGGAAAACTCTGATGGCATCTTTAAAAAGTGAACCTAATACAAAGCATAGTTCATAATTATTTGTGTGCTTTTAGACTGGAGGTGCCTGAACATTCTGGTGTAGTGTCAAAGAATTAAAACCTGAATTAAATTAGTAAAAAAACAACTAATTAGATAATTCTAATAGCGACTGTGTACCTGGCAATGTCCTGTCCCGCCATTTTATTGAAAAGAAGCTCTTGGCACTGAAAGACCTTACAGAGCTGGAAGGGTTGGTGATGAGGAACCAAATTAAATCAGAAGTCAGCTTTTCCCAATTTTAATATCTTTCTAAAGTTGATTGGGATTAGTTCACCCAGCCACTTGTTTAACTTGTGATTCCTGTTGAAATGGAATCATCACAGAACACTTTGGGTTGGAAGGGACCTCAAAGCTCATCCCATTCCACCCCTGCCATGGGCAGGGACATTTTCTTCTATCCCAGGTTGCTCCAAGCCCTGTCCAGCCTGGCCTTGGACATTTCCAGGGATCAAGGGGCAGCCACAGCTTTTTCTGGTAATCTATGGCAGGGCCTCCTCACTGTCTTGGCAAAGAATTTCTCCATCAATATCCTAAATTACCCAAAAACCACTCTGAGTGCAAGGATGGACTATTGGTGAAGGTCATCAAACAACTTTGCATTAAAAATTTCTAAATATTTCCACCTGAAAAACTATTTTTTGTAAAAAAAAAATCAACAAAAAACCCCCCCAAGATTTGACAACATTTTTAGAGGTAAATCTGGAGTTTTCAACGCTTCCTTTAAAATCTTTCTCTCCTCAGAAAAATCCCTTCCCCGGCAGATTGCCGCTACCATTCGAAGCATTAAAAATCACCCAAAATGCATCTCATAAACCCCCCTATTCTGACCTCACTGAAAGGAGCCCTCCTGCTCGCTGTGACATTCCAAAGAAAACTGATATGAAACCCAGGCCTGATAAGGGAGGAGAGGAAAATGTGTCACAACCATGGCTCAGAGGGGGAATAAGCGAAGGGTGGAGAGTCATGGCCTGATGAGCTCGACTTCTCCAGCTGACTGAGCACACGGAGCAATCACTGAGCAGTGCCCAAAACCCTGATTTTCCCCTCCCTTAGTGGAGTTTTTTGGATGGATATAACCCTGCCATCCTCACTGAAATGATGCCTCACTTACCAAGCTGTGGCTGGGAGGAACTGCTCCTGCTGAAATGCAAACGGGAGAAGCTGCTTTTTGTCAAGAGGAGGGATAAAAATGAAATTTTTAATGTTCAAATGAGCCTGCAGATTGATTATCTTCAGCCAGTGATATGTGCACATCCATTTTTTAATAAGCTGTCAATTCAGAAAAATCACGATTTGTAAAAAAAATTAGGGTGAGTTTCTCATTTAAACACAATACTTCAATATTTACCCTAAACAAAGACAAGGCCTTTGCAGTCTGTTAAAGCAGAAATAATTCTGCTGCCACAGCAATTGTGTGAGGAGTTTCCATTGAGAAATGGGGAGAATCTCCCCGTTTTGGTTCACTTCAAAAAAATATGGATCATTCTCTTCTTTCACAAGGGATTTTGCTGTCGAGATGTTTCTCACAGTGGCATGGTTGGGCTCACACCTGCCCTGAAGGAGTTGGTGGCAGCAATTCTGTGCAATCCGGGGATCTAGAGGGGATTAATGCCCCCAAAAATGCCCTCACAGCTGCACTTGCAGCTCATGCTTAACGCAGAAGGTTATGTAAAGTGTGATGTGATAATTATGTGACTTTTTAAATCCTAAAATATGATATGGCAGCATTTTTTAGTTATTTCGTTAATTAGTTTTTCTTAGGTTATTATCTCAAAATTCTTATATTTACTTAAAATTGTAGATTCAGTAATATCTTTCAAAATCCCTGGTTTTAATTTTTAATACGTTGCAAAAAAAAACCAAGAAGGGGAGTAAAAATGACTCAAGACTTGTCCTTGACAATTGCAAATATTTTTTATTGCTTTTATGATTTTAATATTCTTAATTATTTAAAAATCTGTTCTAATGTTATTCTGGAAGAGGCCAGATGGCCAAATAATGTGTAGCATGTAAATTAAATCAGCAGTCTGATCAAAATACTTATCCAAAAACAAATACAGGCTGTGACAATAATTCCACAACCATTTTCAAAAGATAGGAAAAAAGAGCCTTGTGCCAAAAAACTGTGCTTTAGGTATTCCTTAAAATTGCATTAGTGGTTTTCAATGGAAGGAACATGGAAATTGATGTCACGTGTGATAGAGGGAAGTGTCTATATAATGTAGAAACATAAATATTATTAATTATTCAATTCTTTAGTAATGAGGATTTTAGTATTGGCTTTTAATATTGGGTTGAAGGGGTGTGGTCTGCACTTGGCAGTTCTGTCCTGTGCCAAAAGTGCAGGAAAAGTTCTGTGGATGTGGGGTTTTCCAGACTTTTTCCTTTAGAAGCTGGTCCCAAATGCTGCCATCAGCAAAGCAGCCCCAGTTCCAGTTAAACCAGTCGGGCCAGTAATGCAAACCAGTTCATAATGTCCAGGCAGTCCCTGAGTAAACTGGAACTGGAATTAGGATTAAGGATATCCCAAAAAGGAGTAAACCCAAGTGATTGTGGTTTCACATTATAAGGATTGTTTAGGGTGTGTCCCATACAGTTCTTTCCTTCCAAATTGCCAGCTTTGATTTTATTGTACAAAGGAATGTTGCTGAGTCCCAAAAATCTGGGTAAAATGAGGTTTTTCTGGAGCAAGAGGCCTCATCTGATTTTATCTCTATTTCTTTTTATCCAGCAGATCACTGGAGATTGTTCTTGATTTGCTCTTGCCAGAGATTGTCCCTCTTTATTAATACAGTAATACTGAGACTTAATTAGACCACATATTTTATTTTACTTCCCATCCTGTCAGCAACAAAAGGTGCAAGGAGAGCAGATCATAAAACACGTCAGCTTCGGTGGGGGGGTCACTCCATCAGCTCTGCTCCGCAGGGCACGGAGCAAGGTCATGGAAAACGGGCAGCACAGAGGAGGAGGGAATCATGGATATTCTCTTATTACCTTAGATCTGCTCCTGTTTAAATCAAAGTTTTAATGCAGTGAGATGAATTCTGGCCTCTTTTGCAAACACTCTGTGGTGAGCAGGATCCTCCTCCTGTGAAAATGCATCCAAAGGAAGGGGTTTAGGCGGTGCTGAAGTTTGGTGGCAATGGCTTAGGTGACAGCAGTGCCCTACAAAGTTTTTTACCTCTAGGTCACCATTCCAAATCCAGTCTAGGTCATTACTGACACAGAGTCGTTATCATCTCATGAATGTCATCAAATGGCACTCCAAATGTTAAGTATCCCATTCTGCAATTGAGACATGAGGAATCTCTCTGTCAATTTTCAGGACGATCAGGGAATTGCTCATCCTGTCGCTCTTCACCCGTAGCCTCCCCTTTATCACATCCAATAAAAGCCATCACCTGCCAAGGGTGATCGATATCCCATGGCTAACCTGCCATCCTCATTTGCTGTAGGATAGCCCAAATAATTTATTTGGTTTGTGTCCAATATGATTTTTGTCCTGTCATTGTCTCACATTAACATTTCCCCTTACTTGCTCCACTGTGGAGGTGATTTGGTGTAGTAGATATTTATTGCCATGGGGTAAATAATTAAACTCAAGAAGTGCTTTTCATCTCTGTGCTTTCTGTTGTTATTTGCAGAGGTGGCTGGAGGACAGTGTTGACTGTTCTAATGGTATTGTGTCCATTTTATGTTTCAAGAAACAACTTAGTCCAGTCCCAATAATGCTAAAACTTCAAAATTGATACAGGAAAGCCTTATCAATAAAACACTCAAAGTTAATTTATACGAAAACTTTCTTTTATTTGGTGTCATGCTCCCCCAACATCCTTCTGCATCCAAGTGTCCACAGCTCCAATCTTTGTGAAGAGGGATGGGGAAAGGTTTTTCAGTGCTGCTCAGGGTGGGGACTTCTTCTTTTTCTGTTCTGGGTATATCTCTATTTAATAATTTGCTTTAAGTCCTTTTCCCCTTTATTATGCGTACTGCATCTCAGTACATTTGGAAAACTTCTCAACAGCTCCTCCAAAATAAACAAAATAAACAATAAACAAAAAAACCCAAACCAAAAATGAACAAAAATAAACAAAAAATGAACAAAAATAAACAAAAAACAAACAAAATAAAAACAAAAAAATAAACCAAAATAGACAATAAACACAAAATTAAAAACAAAACAAAACAAAACCAACCAAAAATAAACAAAAACAACCTCCCAAAATAAACAAAAATAGAAATAAAAAGTAAACAAAAAAATTAAAAATGGAAGATAAATGTAAGCAAAATTCTTCCTCAAATGTGAAAAGATCTTATTTAATAGACCACCAGAGTCACCAACTTTTCCAAACCATCTTCCTAAAGAAAATAAAATTAAATATATTTGAAATTACTTAGGAAAATCTTGGGGGAAAATGCATCTTGTGGTCCACATTCAAAGATCTCAGAGCCTCTTGCAAACCTTTTCTATTTTATGTGTTTTTTAAGGCTCGACTCCTTTTGGTTCATTTTGTTTTTACCGGTGCAGCGCCTTCTAAAAGGTTTTATATATTAAAAAAAAAAAAAATGGAAATACAGGCAGCACAGCAGCTGAAGCAGTTTCCAAGGAAAAGCAAGAGAAGGATGATTTACTGAGAGCTGTAATGAGAAATAGACTCTCAGTTTCATAAATTCAGACTAAGTCCTGGTGCATCTCCCTTAACTGATGTCCTCTCCTGAAGCGCCACGCGACTCCGAGTCCATCCACCGGGGAAAACACATGGATTGCACTGGGTTATTTAATAATGCAGGCAGCCAGGAGGGAAAATCACTGCAGGCAGAGAACTGCTCACAGCTCAGGCCTGAAATCCCCCAAAATGAACGGCCAATCCTGCCCTCCCTGCGATCCAATCGGGAAGATGAGTAGTGCCACACAGCTCTTCTCATTAGATCCCGAGCAGCACTGAGGAATTATTGATGGAGATATCCATGGATTGCAGGATGAGGGCCTTGGAGGCAGAACTAGAGGGTTCTTTTAACCCAGGAATTGCTGTTGCCTGCTGGAATCTCCAGGAAAATCGAGTGTCTTTGAAGGTGTTTGATTGTGTGCTGCCGATCAGAGGAAATGTGACAGTTTGCCTTGGGAATGCTCTCTGGGATATTTTTTTACATCACTGAGAAGCATTTTGCCTGAAGGTGTGAATTTCAAATTGCACACTAAGAATCTCGGGATGTGGTGCTGGGTCTCAGGAAAAAGGGAAGAAAAGGGAGAGAAATCCAGTAATGTAGATTAATAGAAGAAAATGAGATCTACACGAGAGGTTTGATTAAATTTGGAATCGGCTACTGGACCAGAAAGCTAGAGCTAAGTAAAAGCATGGAGTTAACTAAGGGAAAAATGAGTTTGGAGCAGGAACAGAACTGAAATTCATCTTTGCCAGTGAGGCAGGAAGCTGGAGTGACCTTGAGAGCTGCTGTGAGTGCCGTGCACGTGCGAGCCCTACGGCGGCACGAGAGAACCCTTGGCCAGGGCAGCTCTGATTTGGATTTTGGTGCATTGAACACAGAGCTGCCACGGACCGTGTGTGGCAGTTCGTGTTAAGTCTATCACTCAGCCTGCTGAGAAAGCAAGGAGCTGGCAGGGAAACTCAGGCTCCTGAGGCCAGGATGGTTTTATATCTGAAGTAGCCTCAGTCTCTTCGTGGTGCAGGAGAACTGGACGTGGTGTTAGGTGTAGATTAGTAGGTGACAGCCTCGACTTTGATGTGTTTTTTACAGAGGGATTGTTCCTGGCCATCAGGAAGCATTTCTTCATGGAAAAATGTTGTTAAACATTGGAAGGGGCCACCCAGGGAGGTTTGGAGTTCTCATCCCTGGAGGTGTCCAAGGAGTGCCTGGCCATGGCACTCAGTGCAGAGCGGGGATTGGTCACAGGCTGGATTTGATGGTCTGGGAGGGCTTTTCCAACTTCAGTGATGGTGTGATTCTGTGATGGGACCTTGGTCAGTGGTGAAAAAACCAGTGCTGACAGTTTTGGGGTCTCTGAATCAATAGATGGGTAAATTACTGCTATCTCATGGCTGCTGGTTGTCCTAAAGCTCTTGCTCTTAAACTGCAGCACTCATCCTCCCTCCATGGGAAGCATGGCCACATCCCAGACCAAGGCTGTCCTGTGTCCCACCAGGTGGCTGAGCTCCTCTGGAGGGTGTTCCCCCGCCCAGGTGAGATGAACCAGCTGGGGAAGGATCCTGCTGGGAAGTGCAGGACCATAAAATAACCGAGGGTGGAAGGGAGCTCAGGAGGTCCCTGGGCACAGCTCCTGCCCGGTGCCCTGAGCTCTCACTGCTGTTGCTGGGGCTGCTCTTGTCACTGTTATGTGCCCAGGCGGATAAATAAAACACTGAGGGAGAGCAGAATAACACAGTGACACCTTCAGAAAAATCCCAGACACGTCACTGTCCCGTTCAGGTGTGCTTCCCACCAACGAGACACTCAGCAGTGCCTTCCTGCAGGTATTTTCCATCGTGCTGATCCTCTGCAGGCTCGTTTTTCTGCTCCCATGACCTATTTTCTGCTTTCTGTCCAGTCACAGCCACTTACATCTCCTTGTTTTATTCTTTCTGTCCACACTCTCTTTTTAGATTTTTTTTCCCCTGCTAGTTAACTGTAATTATACAGCTTTTTAATGAGTTTTGATTCGTTTAAACTTGCTTTATGTGCCTTACAGCAGCCCCCCTGCTGGTCTAATTTTATATAGTGTATTTAATTGAGACCCCTTTTGCAAGTACACCGTTTGTGTGTGGTGAGCACAGTCCCCAACCATAAATTCTGCTTTATTCCCACTCTCCTGATTAGATTTTTATTTGCATTACATTAATGTTTTTTTCCCCACTAAAATGCTGTCATGTACATTTTAACCACTGCAGCAAATTAATTCTTGCTATATTTAATGCCATACAGAGAAACGCCTTTATGGAGCTTCTAATTGATCATTTCAAGCATTCCAAAATTAGTTCCTTTTATTAATTGGGGAGTCACTGGGTTCTGGAGAAGACAGAAAGCTCTCTTGCAAACCACATTAACTGGACAGATGTTCTGAAATATGTTAAATATTACCCAGCGAGTGGTGATGCAGTTCATCAATCATGTCAGTGTCACAGCCACTCTGGGATCTGGTGTGGGGTGAAGGTGCTGTGAGAGAGGGAGTGTCAGAAAGGATGAACTGACACTACAGACAGCAGATTTATGTTTAGGGTAAATCTGGAAGAAAATCATAATTTAAAATAATTGGAGAAGAGTTATTATTCCAAATAGTTATAGAATGGTTTGGGTCATCTAATGCCAACCCCTGCCATGGGCAGGGACACCTTCCACTGTCCCAGGCTGCTCCAAGCCCTGTCCAACCTGGCCTTGGACACTTCCAGGGATCCAGGGGCAGCCACAGCTTCCCTGGGAATTCTATTCCAGGGCCTCCCCACCCTCACAGTGAGGAATTCCTTCCCAAAATCCCATCTAAATCCACCATCCAGTTCAAAGCCCTTCCTCCTTGTCCCATCACTCGACAACGGTGAATGGAAACTTGTAACGTTCAACAATGGCATGAGAAAGGAGGGAACCTGGTTTGGGCTTCACTGGTGGTTTGGGTTTTTCTCTTGGTTTGGATTTTTCTCCTGGTTTGGGGTTCTCTCTTGGTTTGGGTTTCATTCTTGGTTTGAGTTTCAGTCTTTAGGTTTCACTCTTGATTTGAGTTTCACTTTGGTTTTCCCTGGAGCTCAAACACTTTACAAAGAGTCAGGATCATTTTATGAGTGCCAAACAGAAAGTTCAAGCAAAGCAAGAGCCGTCCAGGCAAAGTTTTCCTGAATATATTGACTATGTGGGTAAGAGGCAGATCAAGACTTTCTTTCCAGAGTGGTCACCCAAAATAACTCTCCAACCTCCTGGCTACAGTTCATTAACTGGGTCATCTCCATCCCACTCTTCAAACAGATCTTATCAGCAGCACATCCGATGGGATAAGAGTCTCTTGGGATGTACATTTGCATACAGAGAGATAAAAAGGCTTACATAACCCTAGGAGCAGAAAATGCATCTCCCCCAGACAGCTGCCAATGTTCCCTTGCTAAATCCTGCAGGATGGGCTTTTCCTGCCGTGTCAGCAGCTCCATGGCAATAAAGCCAATGGCATCCTGAGAGCCAGCTTCAATGAACATGAGGCAAGAAATGCCAAGTTCCCTTCCTTTTTCTAGCTAGATGGATGATGTTTGAGCAAAGAGCAAAATCCCTGCATTGTGGTTCTTAACCAACCCATTCAAAACAGCCCCGGGAGATATCCAGAGCTCTTTGTTTTATAGCAGGGTGTTCAAGGCTATTTAATTTTTTTCAAATACGTGGCAATAAAATGGAATTTTCTGAAGCCTTCCAAGAAGCCAATCAGGGCACATTCTGACAAAATCCCAAGTGTTTAAAATCATGGGCAGAAAAAGAGCACTCCAACAATTAAATTCCAGTTTTTAGGTGCTGGCTGTCTTCAACAAGCCTGCTTGCTGACTTAGCACCTTAGATTTCATCCTTCCTCATCCAGGTTTTCCACAGGATTTGCAAAAACCAGCTGATGGATGTGGCCAACGAGAGCTGTGAGGCTGAAAGATGAAACACTGACACTCAGGACAGCCACTGGCATCTTGCTCAGCTTCCATATTGTAGTGGTTTGTATTTATTTAACATATTTATTGCGCATTATTTTTTATATTTATTTCTAGTCTTTGTTTATTTGTTTATTTATTTAAATATTTCTTTATTTTACATCTATTTATCACACCTATTTATTTCCTGCAATACCTGTCCCCTGTGTGTGTCCTACGCTGCCCTCAGAGGCACGAGTTGGGATTGGATGTGGGGTGGCCTTGGAAAGCAGATCTCTGTGTCCTGACTGCAATGAAGAGTGCTGCTTCCTGAGGGACGAGCCTAACTGATCCCAGCTTCATCCCACAGAAGTCTGTTGTGGTCCTGAGGAGTCCTGTGGGAGTCTTTTAGGAAATGAGGAGCTCAAATGTGGCCATTTGGTGCTGGACACACCTTACAGTGGACAGCAGTGACCTTAAGGGTTTTGTGCTTCTCCCAAGTCAAGAACTCTCCATCCACTCAAGTCAAACTTGCTCAGGATGGAGAAATCTCTCCGGGATTTGTCTATAAAAAACTGAGCAATGAACTCATTCAATCACATCACGGAAAATAAAAAGTTTCTGGTGGTATGAGAACAATTTGATTAGCTGTATGATCAGCAAAGAAAAAAAGCCTACCACAATAGTCACAAAACCTATTGAGGTTTATTCTTGCTGTGAGCACTTCAATTTTCTGCAAAAGCCACAAGCAAACAAGACTTTTGAACCATTTCAATCTACTCTAAGTCAGAAAGCACAGTCTCTGTTGGCATCTCTGCATTTTATTATTGTGTCAAAAATTAGGTGAGAAGGAGAAGCCCGAATGAACAAAAAGCCCCAGTGTCTTATGTGTTACAGGAATCATTTTTGCCTGGCTCTAAAGAGGCAGCTCCAAACCCCAGCAGGATTTCGGTGTTAGCTCACAGAAGAGTCAATGTTTGCTCAGTTCTCTCTTCAAACACTTCCAGCATTTTGACCACTCGTTTGAAATCCTCCAGCGTTCCTTTGAAGGGTTCTGCTTTCCCTGGGTGTTGAAACAAACTCTGGGCCTCTTTGTGACTCTCTTCAGCCGCCTTTCCTGCGGTGCCATCCCAACTCTGTGGGATCCCTAACGGGGAAAAAGGGTTCAGGAGCAGCTTGCCCATCGGGTTGTGACGCGCTCGATATTGGCAGCAGCTGGGGGATATTCACTGAGCCCATGAAAAGTCCACAGAATCGCCTCTCTTTATGGTTAAAGATCATCCAGGTCAGAAAATGTTCTCCAAAAGCTCTGCTGTTTGTGTGGGACAGAAGTCCAAAACCCACAGGAGATGCTCAGAGGAGAGGAAGGACATTGTGGCTGTGTCATGACACAGCAACAGCAGGAAATTTTTTGGTGTCCAAACGATTTGAGAAAGGTCAGCAAGGCCAGAGAAACCCTTGTAGAGTATTTTCATTCCATGCTTTCAAGCAGGATTGGAGTGTTACATTTTCCACATTGGACAGAGAGTCCTTTATCAGAAATGGGAATGTTTTGATCATCTTTGTACCTAATTTTGATCAGAGTGCTTCCCATTCCTGCTCCTGGAAGTGTTTTGCTTGCATGCACTTAAACCAATTTCTGGTGTTTCTGACACCACCATCTTCAAAAGCACAGTGAGAGTTTTAATCCAGCAGGATAAAATTGATGACTTTTATAATGACATAATTATTACTGGGAATATTAAAGAAATGAATATAATTACTGCATTTCTTTAAACTGATGTTATTTTTAGCCTTGACTCTACAGTGACACATTGGATGACAGTATCCTTGATATGATTTTAAAATTCAATTTAATATCTAACCCATTATGTGCGAACTCCCATTCCTGACAGGTTACCTGCCACAGCTTCCTTATTTAAATCCTGCTGTGACTTCCAAATTAGTGACTTGACCTTCTCCACACTTGAAATCAAAATCAGAATTTAAATTTCAGAAAGTTTTTTGGGGATTTTGGGGTGAATTTCAGGATTTTAGTCTTCTCTGGTGGTTATTGGGATTCCCAGGAGGATTTGGGAGTGATTTCGATGGATTTGGAGATGGATTTGGGGNTCCTCTTAGCCTGGGGTTTCTATTTTTAAGTGGATAACTTTAGAGTTCTTTTATTTTCAGTGAATGAGTGTCTGAGGTTCCTTTCCAGCCCTTTCAGAGGTGTAGAGAAAAAAGAAAGAAACCTAGTGGAAACAAATCGAACAAGAATATACATCTGAGATACCTCCTCTCAAGGTTTTTCAGCTGAAACCCTGCACTAGGTAAGGTTGTTCACCAATCATGTCCTAAGACATGTTCAAAAGCTTTTATTTTTAATTGAATTTGTTATAATGTTGCAAAGCAGCCAGATTTAAAACAAGATGTTTATTAAACCTGTAAAACCTCATGTCATTGGGGGACAGGGTTGTGAAAGCAGGATGTGTTCAGCAGTGCTTTTAGGGAGTGCAGCTGGAAACTCCTGTCAGAAGTTCCAGAATCAGAGTGTAATTCCTACATGGAGCAGGGCTAGAAAATATTCTCAGGTTCCTGGGAGGTTTCTCCAATTTCAGCTCAGCACAAGAGAACTTGAGATTTTCCCTGGGCTTCCCTCTGAGATTGTTATCAATGATGTTCCTGCATGGAAGCACAAAGGAGATGCTGTAGATGTTCCTCAAGCCATGTCAGGACGTGTTCTCAGGGGGAAAAAAAAAATCCAGAAAAAGAACCAAACTGAAAAATCAGAATAATGTTTGTGAGGGGCCTGCCTTTCACAAGCTCAGGGGAAAAGTCAGCTGCACTCTAAACTGAAAAATCACTCCCCATCTTTTGTTAGCTGGAGTAATGAGGGTGGAGAGAGATTTGGGTGTCGCTGCCTAAATCCCAAGATAATTTATGTTCAATGTTCAGAGGAAAATACCCCTGGAAAGGATGTAAATCAAAGCAGAGCCAAGAGGGAAAAGCTGCATGTCTTATATAACGAGACTGCTGAATGGGAGTTACAGATGTTTCAGCATAAGTATGAAATTATTGGAATAAGGGAGACATGGCTGAATGAGAAAAGTGACTGGGGATTTTAAACATCAGGAGTTTCTGGGAAGGATGTACAAAATGAAATTGGAGGTGTTATTGGCAAGGGATTAGGGAGGCTTGCAGAGAAATGATGGATATATTTAGGTGATATGGCAAAGAGTTTTGCTTTGAAATTAAGAGCAGTGAAAGTGGAGAGGTGGCTTTGGTATTTTGTCTCCAGGGAATGAAAATCAGGCCATTATTTAAAAAATACATTGAGAAAACAGATTAGTGTATCAATTACTGCAAAAGTGCATCAAAATTGATAATGCATCGATTACTGCTTGATAATGTGTATGTTGATACAGGAATACAATTGGAATATGGATTTTGGAACTGACAACACTTGGTACTAAAATACCCAACCCCAAACCTGCAGCAAGGCACTGCCTGCAAATTTCCCAGTCCCAAATTCTCAGCTGATCCTAAATGGGCCAAGTGGTGGTGGTTTGTATGAGTTGTGGCTGCATCCCTAGGGAATTTCTTATCTGGCACAGCTGGATGGAACACAGGCTGCTAATAACTGCAGATGAGCTCTGTTTGGTTTGGTTTGTCTAGGGAAAAAAAATTATCGCTCCTTTTGCTTCCCATTTCTCTGCTGGTTCCCCTATCTCTGCATCAGCTCTTCCACCATTTGATTTCCCTGGCATCCTGTTTGCCTTTTGAATGGCTCCTCATGGAGCAGGGCATTGATTTCTCCCGCATCTTCTGAATTTCACCTCTTTTCCTGCCTTTT
>VZUA01053038.1:45526-55813 GCA_013401035.1 Horornis vulcanius
AGAAAGGTGGATGACCACAAACCTCTTGTCCAGCAGGTTGAATAGTAAATAAATACCTTATTTAGGAGATTTTATGATACCAACTATTGTTCTTTTGTAGAAGCAAATCATCATGCTGTGTGAACCCTGGATATTAGGACCGTTGACCTGATAATTAATTTTCAAATTTAAAAAGTGGATAGTGGAAGGTGTCCCTGACCCTGGCAGGGGGTGGCATCAGGTGATCTTTAAGCGCCCTTTAAACCCCAAAAATTCTAGGAGTCTCTGCCTGTTCTATCTCTGCCAACCTAGGCTAGGTCTTAGTACCAAATCTTTTAAAATCAGAACTAAAATTACTCAAATTCTGATTGCAGGGCCAAACACCCTCTTGCCTGATGTTTGTTATATGTTATTGCCTCAAACCAATAAAAGAATATCATCGTTACCTTTATTTAATGGTCGCCACCGACTGCAAACTCATTTAATTATAACCACGAGGCGAGTGCACGTAGTTAGACTGATTATTTATCAGCCAGAGGTTGATGGCTTTAATAGGGCAGTAATCTCCTAATGAATGCACTTTAATTGTCTATATGGAGAGGCTGTGGAATTGTTATTTAAAGTGCAGAACAAGCCCTGAATTGCAAAGGCCCAGACAGAACAGGGCGAAACGCCGCTTCCCAAAGAAGTTCCATTCTGGAGTGAATTAAACTTGAACCAGGGTCAACCACCTGCAGTAAAACCCAGTTTTTATGGCCTCATTGGCTTTTGAAATGTTATTCTTCTTTTTTCCCCCCCGTTTACGGTGTGTATATGAGTGTTTCTTGATTTACAATGGAATGTTTTATTAAAAGAGATGCTTGCGGTGTCTCTGCACCTGCAGAATACTGAAACTGGAGGGATTATTCACAGACACACATTGAAAAGCCAAAAAGTCAGCCCAGCCTCACCTCCTGCTCTCCTTGGGAACAATAACTGTCCCTGGATTTTAGGTAGGCTGCAGCAGAATGTCATGAATTTATTATTTCATTGTGATTTATACTGGTAAATATTTTATTAGGGGTTTGAATTTTTATTTTTTAATAGTCATACCCAGTGCTAGAAGTCCTTTAGGATATCGGTGTTTTGCTTGTTTATTAAGCAAGATTTGTGTCTTTAAAGTATTTCAGAGTAGTTTGTGATTGGAATTGATCAACATCATGTGGAGGGTTGTCAGTGACCACAGGGAGCATCACAAAAAAATCAAAATTTATCTGCTTGGGGTGGTTCTGTCAGGATATTTAGGCTGCGTGATTTCTGTACCAATGCCAGGAATCAGGAATATCCCATTCCCCTGGTGTGTGTAAAGAATTATACTTTGACAATCATTCCTGACTCTTTTCTTTGCTTCAATATCTTTAAAACTTAATCCTTGTCATACTTTTCATGGCCCAATCAAACAAATATTACAGTGAAGCTCGTCCGTGGAATCTTGAATCTTTATACGGAAAACAATCAAATACCCAAATTAACAGCAGGAATGGGCTGTTAACAAACACAGCATTAAAAACTAATTAGAGATGCATAAGACTCAAAAAGAAAAAAAAATAACATTGGAACAGAAAAAAAGCTGCAGGTTTTGAAGCAGGGGAAGGGCCCTCTATGGTTGCTTGGCTTCCCTGTGTTCCAAACTTTCTTCCAGTCCTCTGTTCCCATTTAATACTGGCACATGGTCATAGCAACAGATTTCATTTCTTCCCCCATTAAAGCATCCAGATTCAAAAATAAAAATATGAAAAGCACAGAGTGAGTAGGTGGAAGTCCTTTGTTGTGGAGCCAAATAGAAAGATGGACATTCTGTAATTTTCTGACACAGTGGGAGCTCTGCACGGGGTGGGGAAAAAAGAGCTCTTGAAGCCACATTTCCCTTTATCAGTTCCTGTGCCTTGAGTGCACTTTCTAGTTAAAACTTTTAAATTACTTTAATTACAGCGACTAAAAAGGGCTGCTGCAGAAATTATTCCCACGCAAGTGAAGAGGTCATTAAAAGTTGTGGCACTGCAGCTAATTTGTGAACAATGCAGTGTGTGAGGGGCTCCAGCTGCAATAATTACATTCCAAGATCCATTTGCATTTCCCAGCCCGTCCGTGCAGCCCCTGGCAAAGCCCTCCCTCAAATCCTTCTGCAGCACAAATACCAAACCTGTCACGATCAGGGATAAATAATGGGGAGCCTCACATCAACCCGCTGACGTGACCCTGAAATAAAGCCCTGACAGGTCAAGCTTTGCTTGGATTCACCTGGAATTTTGTCAGCTGAGGTCTGCTGTAGTGGAATTCCCAAGGAAATGCTGTCTCTCCTGGAAGAGTCCATCGGGAAGTGCCAGCTAAGGCTGAGCTTTGGCCAAGCTTTGACTCACAGGAGGTTTGGGTTGGACAGGACCTGAAAGCTCATCCCACTCCCAGGCACGGGCAGGGACACCTTCCACTATCCCAGCGTGCTCCAAGCCCTGCCCAGCCTGGCCTGGAACACTGCTCCTTTGTCTTTTAGGTCAGACTGGTACAGAAAATTGTAAATAAAAATCCCTCACCCAGAGTAGAACTCTTTTTTCTAAACATTGCAGAAGCCTTTTGTCTTCTTTTAGTGACAAAATAAAAAAATTCAGTTGCCTTACCACAGATTTGAAGGCTTAATTTTAGTTTTCTTTAAGAAACAGAAGATATTTTGCATATAAAACTACCTAAGCCACAGAGGTCCCATAAACATTTGGGGTTTTTTTCCTCCAGGAATTTTGGCCTTTATATATTTCCTCGTGTTATGACATAAAACTGCTTTCCCTAAACATTAGAAGCCCTTTTCACCCTCCTATTTTTATAGCCATATGTTCCAAAGCAGTAAATTCCAGCTTGGTTGAACACTTAATGTGCTGTTGGCAGCAGGAGCCAGGGTTTTTTTAAGCCCTTGTGATACTTAACACCAGCAAAGCCCTTAAGTGTGACAGAAGAAATCAAGCCTGAAAAGCTGATTTTTGCTCCATCCTGTAGATGATGCTTTCCACCTTGAAAACAAGCTGTGAAATATTAAATTTAAACATAGAACGTTTCTTTCCAGTCATCCTTTGCTCAGCAATAGTAGTGGTGTTAACACAGACGTTGCCATGATGGGAGGAGGAGGCTGATTTAAAATGACCCCAAAATTTGGGGACCTATGAGTTGGTTTCCTGTGAGAGCACTTTCCTTGCTTCCTCTGAGGCAGATTTAATCCCATCCATGATTAATTTCGGCAGGAAATATCCATTGCAGCCACCTGGGCATCCAGCAGACATGGTGGTGAGGGATAACGGGGAGAAAGAGAATTTTTGGGAATATTTCATGGTTCCAAAATCGAGAAATGTCTTTGTTGTGTGAAATTAACAATATGTTAATATTAAATGAAATGATCTTAACTCATTCCTGCCTGGGCAGTGCCTCCAGTGTGTCCCTTGGATTGTCCATCCCATCTCCATCCCAAAGAACCAGAGGTGTGGTAGGATGTGGCATCCCAAGGAACCAGGAGAGTTCTTTAGAAATAAACCCCACTTTTGTCCCGCTCTGTTGGAATTCAGTTTTGTTTTCCTACAATCCCAGTCTGGGCAAGGACTTGGTGAGATTTTGAAGCTACCTGAGATTTTCAGTTTTAAAATTTTATTGATTTTCCTCACCACTCTAGGCAAACAGATTTTGTTGCTGGATCCTACGTGTTTCTTGCCCTTTTTTTTTAATATAAAAAAATCATATTTTATTGTTTCTTTATAGAGAGTAATAAAACACAGCCCTGGAATGGATGAGGAAGAATACAGAAACAATTGCAAAGAAAAAGCACAATATAAATGTAAATCAGGCACGTTTTTACTTTTCAGAGCTGTGCTGGGCTTTTCATCAGCTGGTCCATTGTGGTAATCCTTTCTAAATTGTTTAATTTTCTTTTCTAAATCCATGGATTTGTTGCTCTGCATCCTTATCCTCCACAAAGTTTCTTTAATGGAGATCCCACTAATGCCAACCAATATCCTGGAGATTTCTGGTTGTCTTGGTGGAGCAAACATTTATCTGGAGTGGGGAGAAGATGGTTTAAAGAGAAAAGAAAAGCTGAACCATTCCAGCCCACTCTCCACAGTAAATAATCAGTCAAAAAACTCCTAAACATGTAATGGGGAATCAGAAAAAGTTGAAAAAAAAAATCCAGTTCTCTCTATCATTTATTTATTATTTGAACAAGTTCAGTAGAAAATACTTCTGAAAACATTTACTTGTTTAATGTTTTGGGGTTTTTTGGTTGGTTTTTTAAAATTATTATTTCTTCCTGAAATGTCTTTAGAAAAAAGTTATAAAGCCCAGCTGCAGAAATCAGGAAGAGTGAAAATAGTTTAGTTTTCCATTAATGTCTGTGGATCAGACCCTTCAGTAAAATCCTCTTCTGAAGAAGGCAGAAAAAAAAATCAACTTCTATAAAATGCTTTCAGGAGAATGAGGAGGAATGAAAGGAGCGACAAAGTCCATTTCATGTTTCGTACCCAACTTTTTAATGCATTTTTCATTCTCCAGTCCCTTTCAGGTGAATATTTCTGCTTTCTTAAGTCAATCCTGACCCTTCTTTTGTGTCCATAGAAGACTTTAATTAAAGCTGACCAGGGAAAAGACCATTGCTGAAGAGAGAAGCAGCCAGTGAGGGTTATCTGGAACCAAACCTTTTGTTCCCTGAACAAAACTGATGGAAATAGGAAGGGCAGCACCCCTTTGGATGAGGGTTGACCCATGACTTGTCTTATAAGAATTATTACATTTAATATAAGCTCTATAGATGTTAAAACATGACACGGGCTTGGAAGATTTCTTTTTCCTTGTCTATCTCTGCAGTCACTGCTCTTAAAATTCTGCCATTATAACAGAACCAGCCCCAAGTAATTCATTAAGAGAGAGGAATATTTGCATTTAAAGATCTTTTTTGTAATGTAACATGGTTCACCCCTTCAGCCGTGGACAGGGCCATTTATGTTCCCTCAATTTTGTTTTCTTGCTGTGTTTGAAATAAAAAGCGATTTTCAAAAAAGTCAAATACACAAAGTATGGTTGGGAAAAGTTGGAGAAGTTCCTTACCACTCTGGATTGGTAAGAAATGCATGTTCTGGCTGAAGTTTGGCATCCAACAAACATCTTTATCCCAAAGATAATACTGTGAGCTTAAAAATTACATGGAAATGGAGCTGAAGCTTGGAGCAGTTGCAGACGCTGGAGTTTGAGACCTCAGCAATTTTAGGAGACGGGGAAATTGAGTTACAGGTGCTGAGATGGAATAAGGAGATCAGTGAGGACTTAAGCATGAAAATGAACTGTAGCTGAAAGCTCTCAGATCTGTGGGAGGTGTGGGCTGTGCTCCCTCTGGGGAGGAGGGCTGGCTCTGGGGTGAGCGTGGCCGTGCTCATGGTGCCAGCACAGGGAGGATTTGGGGAGGCCTGGATTGCAGGGATCCACCTGTAAGAAGTTGTTTGTTTTTTTTTTTTTTTTCCAATGAAAACTCCATTTTGGAGCTGAATCAGAAATATGTAACTAGAAACTGTAGCCTAATCATTGCTAGGAAAACCCCTTGGAGGAGTTTTGTCCCAATTCAATATTCACACCTCCAAGAGGGTCGAAAGCAATTTTTTCAGGACAATGTTGTCGTTATAGTCATGGAACAAATACAGGAGATAACAGGCAGCGTTATCAGAAAGGTCAGGAACAAATTAAATAAAAGATTGGAGCTGTCAGGATTTTGGATTGTTGTGTGGAAGAGACAAGGGATGTACAATATATTGACTGAGGACACTATTTAATGCTGGTGGTTGTGATTTCCATGCTAATGGTGATATTTGTGCTTAGAAGAAGTGGTTTCTTTCTCAACAAATCCACTTTTAAACATCTTTCTTAGCTGTATTTTAGTATTTATGACATCCCCATTCCCTCTTTCCTTGGAAAAATTTGTTACAGTCACTGTTAAGTGTCTAAATATAATAAAATACTGTACAAAGCCCTTTCCAACCTATCAAATTCTGTGAAAACACAGAAGAGAAATGGATGAGTGGCCATGGTTAAAGTGTTTAATGGAGGAGATAAAAGTGTTCTTAATTCCAGTTACAAAAATGAAAAAGGGGAGAAAGGAGCAATCAAAGACAGCACTTTTAGTGTTTGATTTTTCATTTTATTAAATAAAATTCCCCACAAACACCCACCAAAACAGTCAATAGAGGCTCAGTTACCATCATGCACCAAACTTTTTCCAACCAAACCAGAGAAATTCCCAACATCTGAGCATTCCTGGGAAGTTCTTTAGACTTGATCACTGCAGCATTGCAGGAGAAAAATGGGTTTGCCCCAGGGCAGAAAAATTGAAGGATGCTTGAAACAAATCTCCTGAAGAATGATACTTTTCCTTTTTCACTGTGATTTTTTAGAACTTAACATAAAATTTTCTCCACTAAAGGGATGTCTTGGCTGCAGCAGTCAGTGACTGAATCATTGAATTATTTCCTAAGGTGCTTGGAGCTTCCCCACCTGGAAACTGTCACTCAAAAGCCATTAAAATATGTGCACTCCATCTTCTCAATCCCAGTTTGATAATTTAAAATAAAACTAAACCTCACTGTCCTATTTTCAGCATATCATTTACTTTTCCATTTATCTTCCTTCCTTGCTTTTTTAAACTTTTATTCTTTTTTTTTGACAGTTAGGCAGCAATAAAATACCAGGAATCTGATTTTATTTGATGGAGACCTGCTGAAGAGATGGTGTTTTGTAATAGTCAATAAATATAAATCAAGACTCAAGGGTGATGGACCAAAATTTGGTTTAAGCTCAGTTTCTACATTTTTTAATTAATACGGTGATGAAAAAGGTAATGAATTTGGGAAGCAATTCCTCCCTTTGAGGGTGGGGAGGCCTTGGAATAGAACTCCCAGAGAAGCTGTGGTTGCCCCTGGATCCCTGGAAGTGTCCAAGGCCAGGCTGGACAGGGTTTGGAAAAGCCTGGGACAGTGGGAGGTGTCCCTGCCCATGGCAGGAGGTGGAATGGGATGGGATTTAAGGTCCCTTCCAACCCAAACCATTCCAGGATTCCATGAATTAAGGATCACATGCATTAGGTGATTACTACATGCAGTAGTGCTCTCCTCAGGAGGATTGACAAGATTTGCCCTGGGACAGAACCTGCTCTGGTGGGGACTGAGAAAATCTGGATATCCATTGGGGCACCCACTGGGATGTCCATTGGGATCTCCATTGGGATGCCCTTTGGGATATCTCTTTTCTCCACGTTCAATAAAAGACATTCTTTGTAAGAAATGGCTGAACATGTGGAAACACATGATTAAGTGAAGAAAAACAAAATCACAGCCTCACAAATTATCAAGAATCTGTGCAAGAGGAGTTTGGCTTCTTTGAGATGCCAAGTAACTCACTGAGTGCAATTCTTGCACCAATCTTTGGTAGACAGCCATTGGAGCTGCATCCCTTATCCTTCCTGGAGCTCTCGTCTGTCTCTGGCTCTGTCTGCACTTTGAAGGGGCAAAGAGCACAAGAAGGATTATTCCAAAAGAGCATTTCCACTCTCCATTGTGTTACAAGAAGCAGCTTTAATAACAGTGTGGATAGCAGAGGCTGTGCTGGCTGGAGCCTTTATAAACACGGGGAGATGGAATGGAATATTTTTTACACAAAGCTGAAATATCATTGCCACCCAGAGTACAGCACTTACGCCCAGAGTGCTCTCTAATCCATTTTAAATTGAACAGGAACTCTTCAGGGAAAACACCATCTCTTTTCATCAGTGTGTTGTCTCTTTTAGAACAGTCATTGACCCTATAAAAGCCCCCACTTTTCTGGCTCAGCCCGTTCCCAGACTTGGGGTTGGATTTGCTGTGCATGGGTATTTGCTGCCAATGGGGTTTAGGTTTTGTTATGGAGTTGATACATTCAATAAAAATTGCACTTTGGGGTTTATGATGTGGCACGGGAAGGGCTTCAGCCTTGTGAACCAAACACATCTAAAATGTTATTCTTTAGGCTTAACTTTATTGTCAAAAGGGAATATTAATAGAACATCCATGCTTTTGTCAATCAGGTAATGCATCCTTGGATGGATTGCCTCATGCTCTGAGCACTTTGCCCTTCTCTGGTTGCACAGAGCTTGTGAGAGGGCTTAGAGAAGTCACCACGTCTGTAATGAAGTTTTAGATTCTCTGTGAGATGTGGTTTTGTGGGGTTAGGATTGGCACAATGCACAAGAAAAGCCACATCCAGCTGGGAGAGATAGAAAGGAATGCGCAGGCACAGCGTGGCAAGTCCTGGGTAATTATCACTGATTTTTACTTCATTTTTAGATTAAAAAGTTGCTGTTAGCACAAAGTCTCCTCTGCTTAGAGCTTGTTTTATTTCCACCAGATTTGCTCCCAGCATGGAAGCTCTCTGTGGAGCCAACCTCATCTTCTGGCAGGGATGTGGAATTGCTCAGGTCTCAAATGCTCAGATTTCAAACCCAAATGGATGCTGAGGAGCCAGAGCAGCCACTCTGAGCAGTCGAGGCAGACACAGCTCAGGGGGTGAAGGGCTTTGCACTCAACCACTGCAGCCTTTGTCACGTTAGCAAAGACAAAAGCTGCTCTTCTCCATCAATTTTGACCAGGCTTTGGATGTTGTAGGATTGTCTGGCTTTGATTGATGTTGACTCCAGTCCCCCAAGGGCTTTGGTGAGGAACAAAATGTTTTGGAGAGAGAGAGAAAGCTGGAGCAGCGGCAAGTGCTCCTTCCTTCCAAAAGGAAATAAATCCAGGGCTCATCCAGCCCATCCATCACTTCTGTCCCCTCAGTGTCTGGTGTGGAAAACTTCCGAGTTTTCCACTGTGAAACTCCCTGGTGAGACAGAAGGAGGTGGGAATGCAGATTAATTGAGATGGAAGCTCCCCATCCCTCCTGAGGGATTCTGCAGGAGCAAAATCCTTCCTTTCCTCCCTTGTGTCATCATTGAGGGGGTGTGTTCAAGCTGTGTGCTAAAGAATGTGATGCTTTCCCTGCTGATAAAACTACCCCAAATTACCCCAAAATAAAGCATATTATTTAAAATTAAATAATGCATTATTTGGCTTTGACACCAAAATAAGAAATAAAGGAAATACATGAAAAACTACCAACAATGCTGGATTTTCAATTAGGATTTCCTTCTCCTTGGTGTTTTTTTTGTTATACTCAGCAGAAGATACAGAGGGAGAATATGACATTTTAGGGATAAATGTGATGCTGTCCCAAACTGAGGCCTGTGGAAATGAAATTAATTTCTCATAGAAATTTAAATCATTTCTGGTCAGATTGGGAGTGGAAAATGTTTGTGTTGTGTTTTGTAATTGCCAGATTAGACAGTACTTCTGTGTGGGATTAAAATTATTATTTTAGAGTCAGAGCCTGCCAAACCTGGAGCCAGAGAGGGCAAGAGCAGAGAGTTTGCCAAACTGGACAAGTTTCCTCTGGGATTTTTTCTTTAAATATCCCCCTGGCAAGCTCTGCCTTCCACGTGGGGTGAGCCCCAGCCATCCTGCCCACATCCCTGTCCCCACAAAGCTGCTGTCAGCTCCCCTGCAGGTTTGTCCCCCGTTTTTATCCTCAAATATATTTACCCAGCTCCCTGCATTCCTGTGGATGTGGTATTTTCTTTTATTAAAATGAATGTCTTGGCTCTGTACGTGGATATTCCCTATTCCTGTGAAGAATGGGAGGCTGGAATGATTCATTAGAAACATTTTGCAAGAGTGATTACCCAATGCCAACTTTTCCTTTAAAAATTCTCTATAATTTTGAGGTTTTTTTCCTTAAAAAGGCTTGGGGAGGCAATTAACTTTTTTATCTATTTATTATTGCCTCACCTTGGGATGGAACTACAGGAACTTTGATAAAGGGGTTCAAAAGTTTGTCCAGCTTTAAAACTGTTTTTATAAATCTCTGCTTTCTGCTGTTCTGAGGCCCTGGCACAGATTCCCAGAGAAGCTGTGGCTGCCCCTGGATCCCTGGCAGTGCCCAAGGCCAGGCTGGATTGGGATTGGAGCACCTGGACAGTGGGAGGCGTCCCTGCCATGGCAGGGAGTGGCACTGAATGATTTTTAAGGTCCTTTCCAATCCAAACCATCCCTTGATTCTCCATTGCTTTGGACTGAGACACAGATATTTATAAAATTTACCATCCAGGCATGAATTCATTGTTTTATTCACATTTTTGGTTTTCAACAGCTCTGAAATTAATTAGATTTTCTTTCCTTTTTTTTTTTTTTT
>VZUA01053038.1:56082-67995 GCA_013401035.1 Horornis vulcanius
CACTGAAATCCCAGCAAACGCTTTGGAAGTGAAGCAGCGGTGTTTGGGAAGGGAGAGCTCCTTCCCTTAAAGTGCTTCCACCCAGCCCTGAAGCAGTAATCACTTTACAGAAGCCAATAAAGAATGGATTAAGCTCCAGCTTTGAAGGACTCGTCTCAAAAGGGCCCCGAAACCGCTGTCTAAAAGCAATATTAGCAGTATTAGGAGCTGAAAAATTTCACCAACAGATCTAGGTCAGTGCATTATAGGGAGAAACAATAGAGCTGATGTCAGGAATATTACCCCAAATCTGCCTCTGGTAGTCCAGGGGGATTTAAGTCGTCAGCTGTGCTTTCATTTGAAGAGTTTGGGGCATGGCTGTGTCAATTTGCATCCTCATGTTTGGGATTTGGCTCACCAGGGGAGGTTCTGCTCCAGGGTTTTGTTTCAAAGGCTGAGCACTGTGGTAGAGATTTCCCTGTGTGGTTATTATTGATGTGTGTGGACTGCAAGGAATAAAATCCTGTACGTGTAGCCAGGGGAGGTTCAGATCGGATATCAAGGAAAATGCCTTCATGGAAAGGAATGCTGAGTGTTGGCACAGGGCACTGGTGGGGTCACCAGCCCTGGAGGGGTCTCAGAGTCGTGAGGATGTGGCACTTGGGGACATCCAGCTTGGACTGGATGGTCTTAGAGCACTTCTCCAACTTTAATGACTCTGTGTTTATTGTGAAAATTCCCAGTTTCCTCTGGAATGGTCCTTTCTGGGGTTGTGCTGTTTAGGGAGGCACAGCAGCACGCTGTGATCCCACTGGTGACATCCAGGGACAGCCCCCAGCAGGGTTTGTCACACTTCAAACCAGAGGTAATTCCCCAGCAGATGATGCTGATAAAAACCCCTCCCTGGACAGAATGAGCAGAGAGGAGGATGGGCAGGTTTCTATAACCACTTCTGTATCCTGCTCAAAACCCCTGCAAAAACAAGGCCTGTATTTCTTTAAAGTTGTGTTTGGGGCTTTTTTGCTTCTTTTTATTTAAAGGGAAGAGCTGTGGGAGGTGCTGAATGCATTATTTGCATTGATATTAAATGTATATTAGAGACCAAAAGCTCGTTGGTGTGTACAACAACATCCATCAACATCAACCTGAAGATTTGAAGCGGACACAAAATTATGGGTTTGATGTCTGGAGGCTTTAGCAAGTCACTCCAAAACCCCCTGTGCTTCTGAGAAATATAAATATTATCTATGTTAATCTACATTACAGCACTGAGGCCTGGGAAGGACCTGGTCACAAAGGCAGGTAACACAGACAAAGTTTTAGTCCTGAGCTAATGTTTTATGTTGTACAAAACTAAGATTTTGCATTGTTTTAGCACTCTAGTTGAAAGCACAATTTTAATAATAAGATAATGGAGAAAAACAAAGATGACTGGAGTGTCTGTGACAAAATTATAAAAACATTCTTTTCTTTTGTGAGTGCTGATGGATACCAGGAAACCACCTCTCTAGCAGCTGGGTAATTTGATTTTGTGTACCATTACAAAAGATAATTAAGCATCTGAGAGGAGGAAAAAAGGAACAGAACAACAAAAAAATAAAAGAAAATTATGCCAGAATAAAATGAGTTGTATAGCTACAGGAAAGCTATTTTTAAAGAAATCAATTATTCCCTGAAACATGAGAAGCTTCATTTCAGAAATTGCAACAAAAGGAACTGCTGGTAACCACCCCAATACATCTCCATTTCTCAAAATAGTACAGGCACTTGCAGAGAGAAGCCAAGTCATTCATTATAGAGTACCCCCAGGAGAGAGATTTTCTCCAAGTGAAGTTCACATTCCTCTTTTGTAGAGAAAAGCAAACCTGAAATAAAGACAAGTGCTTTGAAAGAAAACTCGAGTGGCCCTAAAAGTTTATACATTTATGGGCAGTGTAGGGATTTTGTGGGTCAGATTGTTCATTTATGTATTTAGAAGTTTTTAAATCCTTGGGTTTAGGTAAAAACTTTCTCTGTAGGAGTGACTGGACTGTAATGTGTCATTTTTTTAAATAATTGATCATAATAATTAACTTATTAAAGCATTCAGGTGTTAAAGGATGGAGAGGAAGAGGTTACATCAAGTTTGATTCACCACTAGAGACTATTGCTTCTGCAAAATGACAGCATTTAATGCAAAAGGCTGGATATAATCCCTGCAAAAGCAGCCAATACATACAGTAATATTTTCACAATAAAATGGACTTTCCACAAGAGAAATTATGTTCTGCAAAATTGGCAAGTCAGATGCAGAAAAGAGCCCTCTCAAAATTGATTTTTTTTTATCCTGCCATTACTTTTTGATAATAAAACAATAAATTGCCGTGTTCTGCTAATTTATAATATGGCTTCGAAAGATTTCACTTTGGTGAAGGATTAGCAGGAGCTGTTGTGCAGCACTCAGCAAGGTAAAGAGACTTTGCTTTTAACTGTTCTCAAAGGGATTTGCTGCTTGCCATCCCTGCAGAGCTTTCCCTGGGAACGGCCCCGTCAGAGAGCTGGAAATGGGCCCTTTGCAGGAGAGATTAACTCTGGACCTTTGCTTGGCAGATCAGCTCAATGTACAAGAGAGCTTTGATCAGTTTGTGCACAATTCAGAGCCCCTAATGAGTTCATTTTGAAGCACTTCTTCAACGTGAACAAGGAAATAATCTCCATTTCCGCCCTGCTCTTCCCTGTATTTTCCTCGCGTACGATGCTGCCCCTTGCTGACATTTACGTTCTTCCCAAAGCTCAGCTGGTTGGGAAATGAATCAACAACTTTTTCAGCATCATCCTCCCTCTCTGAGACCTCAGCACAGTCCAACATTCCTTGAGAAAAGGATGAAGCCTTTCAGTTGTAGCTGTGATCCTGCACACCGTGGGTAGTGCACCAAACCTGCAGCTATTTTTGCTGTTGATTCTTCATGCAAAGCAATTCATGAGGGAAAAATGTCTTGGTTTTGGTCTTTAGGGTGGGGCCCTGGTGTTTTTCTTCTGTCTTTTGTGGCTTGCTGAGAAGGGATTGGTGGCTGAAGGATGGAAAGGGTGAGAGGAGGTGGTCAGGGCAGTCATTGTAAGGAAGTTTTCTTTTAAAAGACATTTTGATGAGTGTGAGGGGGAAATGGGATGGCCACCAGCACAAACTTCACCAAAAGCTGTGTCTCTTCTTCAGCTTCTCTGACCTGGCCCCGTGGGATTTTTGGGAATGCATCTGCACCTGGCTGGAGTGGGCTTGTGGATTCCTGCATGGGCAGGAATTATGACATCACACGGAGGCTCAGCTGGCACAAAACAAGCCCATCTCTTTCCTCCTCGAGCCAAAACCTTGGAGAATTATGAACCATCAGAGAGAAATGATGAAAAATGGTGTTTGAGGCAGAAAGTCACTGGTTGAAATAAAAGGTCAGGTAAGGCTTGAAGAACCATGACCCCTTTTCTACCTTGGGTCCCCATCAGAGCTCCCTCATCAGAAAAATGAAATTTAGGGCCAGCATGGCCAATATTCAAAGCAACAACATAAGAAAGATTTTTGTTTTCCCCTTTCTTTTTTTCTTTACTTCATGCTTGGGTAATTTAATTTTTTTTTATTGGAGTTGGTGTTGTGAGATCAGTCTGGCTGGTAGTGAATGATGCATGAAGGGAACAATCCCTGCCCATGGCACAAATGAAGAGCCACTTCAGGCAGATGAAGTTTTTGTGCTGGGCTGCTGGCAGTGGCCTTTGTGCTCAGCCTCACCATGAAGTTGGAGCATAGAAAAAAGATCTGGAGTGTGTATTCCATAAAAAAAGAGGGAAAATTTGAGAAACAGGCACTCAAAAGTATTGGTTGTTTATTTTTTCTTAGCAACTCTCTGAAGAATCCCCTTTCTTTCTCTGAGTAAATCTGATAGAGTTTGATTTTTTTATTTTTTATAAAAAATTCCTCGTGTCATACCCATGGATAAATTCCTAATGGTGTTCTGGGAAAGCACAGGAAAATTACAGTTGTGGTGTAATTATAAAATGCATTCTGTCATGCAGTGGGAAGGGAATAAACCAAAAAGTTCAGCTTTAACTGAATATTTAAATTTTTTTCAAATATTATTTGAGCAACAGTCTGATAGGCTAAATATTTATAATTAAACACCCTGACTTTGCATTTGCACAGTAAGGAGTGTAACGAGGATGATGTTTGGTAGATCTTGATGTTCTGAGGGTGTTTATTTGGAAAGCTCCTTTCCTGGGGAAATGGGACAGTGAGGATTTCTCCATCAGCAGAAGGTTCTATTTTTATTTATTGTCTGTATTTCCATGAGCACAATCCCTGCTTGTTTTTTACACCATTCACAGAACAGTTCTGGGATCTATCAAACCCATAATTAACACTCCCATCACTAAAAGTGACCATTAGCTAAAGTTTCTTGAGTGATTTGTTGCTAAGGAGGTCATTTTTTGCCACATCTTTTCATAAGCATATTTTATAAACAAGACCAGATCAACATTGGGCAGTTTCAGGCATTCCTCCATGTAGGTTTATGACCATGAAATAATGTGGGTTTGTTTTTTTTTTTTATTTTTAAAGCTCATATTTATCCACCTGGGATGTATCTTTAAGTTCAGAATTGACCTTTAACTCAAAAGAAAAAAAATCAAATCTTGGGAGCTCCAGAAATTTGAATACTCTGCTGCTGGAGGATAATATTTGTGTTGAGGTTTTCCCTAATTTACCATGTGTCAGTTGTCGTGTCCCAAGGAACTGAAAGGAAGGAAGTGACAAGTTGTCGTGACAAGTCTGGAGTGAAAAGATGGTGGGATGAGCAAACAAAAATAAATGCAGACATAGCTGCTCTTTTCTGTGCTGCTGCAGAGATGAAAGCTTCAGGCTGATGAGTTTGGGTTTGCTGTGTCACTGCCTGGAAACCCCAATTGTGGCTCTGGATCCTGCTGTGCAGGCAGCCCTCGGGATGGGGAAGGAAGAGATGATTTGCTCAACAAGCAAAGAAAAGAGGGTGCTGTGGGTATGACTGAAATGCAGAATGCCAGCAGAGCTGTCCTCTCCCTTAGTGCTCTCCTCTGAAGCTGGAAGTATTTGAAGAGTCAGTCATTAGTTATTTTAACCAGGATTTTGTTGAAAACTTCAGCCTTCCTATGCAGGAATAACTGGGAGAAATATCAAAATACAATCTGAACTTAAACAAATGTAGTAAATGCAGAATTTTCATAGAATCATAGGATGGTTTGGGGTTGGAAGGGACATTAAATCCCATCCAGTGCCACCCCTGCCACAGCAGGGACACCTCCCACTGTCCCAGGTGCTCCAAGTCCCTTCCAGCCTGGCCTGGGGCACTGCCAGGGATGCAGGGGCAGCCACAGCTGCTCTGGGAATTCCATCCCAGCCCCTGCCCACCCTCACAAGGAACAATTCCTGCCCAATCTCCCATCTAATATCCAACCTATCTTCTCTTTTCTGTCATGAGTTTGACCTACAGTCACCTTAAAATACCTAATCAACACTCACAATTGTTTGTATTTTCCTATATAAAGTAGGATTTCAGCTTAGAGGTGCAACATTTTATTGGGATTCAAAGCTCCCTGGGTCTGCCCACATTCCCAAAGAAAGAAAGAAAGACAGGAAAAGAAAGTCAAGACAAGTGGAAGACATTTCATATAAGAGGATATTAAAAAAAAACTGCTTAAAGCCATGGCCCAGCCTTTTTCACAAAATGAAATGAATTAAAAACAACGAATCGCTTAAAGTCCAGTGCAAGTTAATTGTACTTTGGCTTCAACAGCTGCAAATAACCCCAAAGTCACTCATGGGCCACGGTAAATAATGTCTCCCTCAGCAGGAATCATGGATTACTGCTTATTCCAGGCATTGAAGGGTCTATTTGGAATTATTTTGCAGCTGTGCACGTGCCACTTGCCCCATGTGGATTTCCACACCTCCTCCTAATGCAATTGTACATTACTTAAATGGTTTTTTTCTTATCCAGTTCAATAGATCAGGAAGGGTAAGGTCACCCCAAGCTCTGTCTTACAATTCTTTCCAGTGTATAATTGAACATTTTGTTCAAAAATTGACATTCGAGGAAGGAGCAACATTCATTTCCCTCTCGAAACAGATGCAATGTGAATTTATTTGGTTCTCAAGACTGTTCTTATCAATGCCTAATGCATTTCTCCACAATGTGGGAAGATAAAGAGAAGCTTTTTATTCCAACTCTCCTAATTCATTCCAGCTTCCTGGCTTGAAGCAGGTCGTGTTTGCACGTTCAGGGATTGATCACAATTTGTTAGAACAAGATATAATTCCCCACTCATCCCTTGCTGCTGATTTATAAATGGGTTTTATGGGCCCATCTGATCCGTGCATGCTGTTCTTGCATTTCAAGAGGCTTTAATACATTTATTTTGACGGCAACTTTTTGTTTAATAATAATATGTCAGTCTTACATCCTGGCTTGCATAAATAATTCCTTCCAACTGCATGTTGCTCAGACATGAAAGTGTTCTTCAAATCATTCTTGAGTAAATGTCTCCAGAAATTCTCTTCACTCCGCGCTGAGAGCTCATCATGTGCATGTTTTATATTTGAATTTTCTGTCAGGTGAGGAAATCACTCCTAGTGCTCATTTTGGGGCTGCTGACCTCTCATTCTGGGCACATCTGAGTCATGGAGCATTTCCAAAAACATATCCTAGTGATTCTTCTTTCACCTGTTATTCAATTGATCAATGGGCTTTGCCCTCCTTTATTGAGGGAGGAAAGAAAATTTTAGGTTATTTGGAAAACCTCGTTATTTCCTACTCCTCATCCAACAGTTTGACTAGATATGGAAAGGTGAACCCATGAAATGTAACACACTTGGCATCTGTAGAAGAAATGTTGCAGAAAATACTGATTTCAGCTCCTCTGGTTTTAAGCGCAATTAAGAGCTATTAATTCCAATATTTAATTACCTAATTGTTATAATTAAAATCAGCTTTCATCAATCTCCAGCTTGTACTACAAGGCCATCTGAAGAGACTGGGGGAAGTTTGCCCTATTTATGACCACGTGTATGGAGAAGTTCAGAAGAAGCTACTGGGGGTGAATTTGCATCAAAATCGTGGACTGGGATGCAGTTGTTCCTTTGGAAAAAAAAAAAAAAAAAGGAAATTTTTGATTTAAAATACTAGATGCTACTTCTTAAAACCACAAATATTTCCAGTTTTGAGGCAGATTTTTGCCTCAAAGATTTTTTTCTCCTCTTCCTCCTTGGCATGACAGCAGGGTTCAGCTGCTCTTCCTGACTCTCTCCTGGAAAAGATTTCATTTTGCTTCCACTTGTACCCTGATATTCTCCAAGCTGAAGCTTTCGGTGGGTCAGACTCCAAGAACTTGGCTTATATTTATAATTCCAAGATTTTCCTGGTTTTAAGGATCTGGACAATGTCTCTGCAGCTGTTTTTCAGTACATGCTTCCCAGTTTTTCCTCACAATTGAGAAAAGGAGCAAGTTTTTTTAAGGAACCAAAGGTTTCAGTGAGTCTCTGTAACTTCAGGAGCTGGGAGGGGACATTTGAAATCCTTCAGGTTTATTTTTCCTTGGCGAAGCTGATGTAATTTTAGGATTTCTTGCTGTTTATATCCTCTAGGATGGCTCAAAAAAATCGAAAACTGGTTGGGGAGGGGGGTGAAAAGCAGCACATCCTTCCATCCCACCCAAAATACATCCACAGGAGATATTTTTGTGCTCTGCAGTCCTCAGAGCACACGTTTAGGGAGAAGTTTCCATGTCAGTTCCCCTCTGAGTCACATGGACGTGAATCCAGGATGGAATGACGTTCCCAAACACAGGAACAGCATCTCTGCACGTAGCAGGAGTTTTGTTCTTGTGGAAGACATCTCTGAAGGCTTTCCATCAAAACCAATGTCCCCCTGTGCACAAAGGCTGTTGAAAAGCATTTTTTCATTCAGCTGCCTTTCCTGTTTACAGGGTTTGTTATTTATAGTTCATGGAGAATATACATTAAATAAATTAAAATACTCTGGTTACAGAGTTTACAGCTTGTGTTTTCTAAATAAACACAGAAAATCTGCAGTAGCACAGCTGTATAAGAACTTTTCTCTCTCAAAATGACCTTTAATTTGATAACAATGAAATAATAATAATAATAAATCTCTCTCACTGCCATCAGTCACACTTAAATCACTGTGAATATTTTATTAAAAGGAAAGATTGCAACAAAATAATTTTGAGGCAGCAGAATTGAAGTCAGTTCTTGTGGGAATGGACTACTGTTCTTTCCTTCAGTCTATGATTAATTTTTAAATAAATGAAACTACACAGGCGTGAGACCTTAGAGGCTTCTGATTTTCTCCTCTCTGCAATGTTCCGATTAAACAGCGAGACAGAAGGATCCCAAAGATCCAGATTTGAGAACTCCTGTAAATATTGCAGTTTGTTTCACACTGGAAACTTCTGATACAACGGGCCCAGGCTGTGATGAATATTTCATCCCACGTTGTTACCAGGGCTGGGGTGATCCGAGGTCCTGGAACTGGGAGGGGTTTAACTGTGAGCTGGGGGTGAATCCAAGGTGCTGTAACCCAGCAGATCTGTCCCGTTATCCTAAGGAGAATCCCAGGATCCTTCAGGCTGGAAAACCCCTCTAAGATCAAGCCCAGCTGTCCCCATGACCCCTGTCCCACATCCCCAAGTGCCACATCCACGGGGCTTTTAAATCCCTCCAGGGATGGTGACTCCACCACTGCCCTGTCCCAGGGCAGGACAACCCTTCTGGTGAATTGATTTTTCCAAATATCCAAAAACTAAACCTCCCCTTGTGCAAGTTGAGGCCATTTCCTCTCATCCAGCCCTTTGTTCCTTGGGACAAGAGCCTGAGCCCACTTAGCTCCAGCCTCCTTCCAGGGAGTTTGAGATGCTCACCCACTCTCAGCCTCCTTTGCTCCCACCTGGGCACATCCAGCTCCAAATATCCAGAGCAAACCCCCTCTGCTGTTCATCAACACACAGAATGCAAAGAAAATCTGCTGCTGTGTCTATTTTTGCCTCCCTGTCCAGCCTCCCTCTGCTGTGGGGTTTGGCAGCTCTTTAACACCAGCACCATTCACTGGGGGGGGGCTCTGGGTTCATTTTTGGGGGCAGGTGAGGCTTTGATTTAAGCTCAAGCCCTGGTGACTCACACTGGTGTCTGAGAGCTGTAAATTTAGAAAATGTAGTCCATAATCCTCAGCCCAGCAGCTGTTTACTCCATCTGATGAGAATCTCTGGTGCTTTGGCTGCAAGAGAATATATAAAAAATACCTTAAGTGGCTTAGGTAATTGTGCCAAATCCTGTTTGATTAATGCACTTCATCTCCCCATTGCTCCACTTGCAGCTTTGGACCATTCTCAAAAAAAGAAAAAAGTCTCAATAGAAACTAATTTTAGTGTGGATGTGACATCTCCTGACAGTGGGTCCCTCACAGCCTCTTAAAGCTTAATTTACTTCCCTGTCTTAGAACACTTCTAAAACCTAAACCCCCAAAGCTCTCACAGAGGACTTCTTTTCCCTTCTCCTTTTTCCCCCAGAAAACAATTACTGTCCATGACTAATTCAATCGTGTTGGTTTTAAAATTCTGGAGCAAATAGGTGAAGCCAAAGGGAGCAAAGCTTTTTTATTTATCTATTTACTGCCGTTGCCAACAGTCTGTGATATTTTTCATCCTTAATCACCCCTGCATGAAATCAGGGAATAGAACGGGACTGATCTGCTAAATGAGCCCGAGCAGAGCAGGGCTCCTGGACACCAGATGAAAGTGGTGTTATGTGATAGAGCTGATCTATTTTAGCAGATTTTTGTGTGGATTGGAGACCATAAATCTGCTCTGGGGTGGGTTTTGTTCTGTTCAATATGCCCTGCATCTGAATTATTCCACACACCTCCTATCACAGATGGGATCCGATCCGTTCAGCCTAATGTGGTTTGTAGCCATTTGGCGATCTATTAAGTCTGGATTTTTTTTTTTTTTTCATAGAATTTGCCTTTTTATGGAATTAATTAGATCCGACAACATCTACTGAATGATGTGGTGGTTTTGTGTGACTGTGATAAGAATGGAGTTGGCTCCATATTAAGAGAATTTAAATATCTGCCCCTCAGGCGGTGGAAACAATACAAACTTCTAAGGGCTCCCTGCATGGATTCCGTGCTTTAGACATCTGCTCTGATAGCAGAAAAGCCTGGAGAAGTGATTAATGCTGTGTCAAGGATTTGCAAAGTTTTTGCCCAGAGTCGAGCACTTGTGACAATGAACCCACGGATCTTTTTGCTCAGCTGGAAAGAGAAGAACAATCTGGGGGGAAAAAAGGACAATTCTCACAACCACCAACCTCCAAACCCCAAACTGTGCTGCTCCCACAGAGATGATGCTTTGGCAGCCTCTGGGATGTACAACCCAAACACACACATGGATCTCCAGTTTGGTACCACTGTTTTCCATTTCAAACACCTTTCTTAATTCCATTTTCCCTGTTCATTATCCCTGTTCCATAAGGAAATGCCTGAAAACAACAGTCTGTGGGTTGAGAAGCTCCTGCTGTGCTCTCTCATGGTATGGGGTCATAAATCATGAAATATCCTGAATGGAAGGGACCCACAAGGATCATCTATGTCCAACTCCTGGCCCTGCACAGGAAAATCCCAAGAAATTTCCTCCTCACAGCACCCCTGGAGACATCCCCAGAAGCAGCAAAAACCAGCAGAATGGAGAGATTTTGTACAAATTATTAATAAGCACAAAGAAACTCTACAAAATATTAATTGTCAGGCTGTTGATTAAATTCCAGCTGTGGGGAAACATCTGTTGGTCTTTGCTGGAGCTTGGGAAGCACCGTGAAGCATTAGAAATAATTCCAGGGTTGTTACATTTGCGATTTCATTACAGTTCTGGGTTTGTTCTTTGATAAAGCACATTCAAAATCACAGCAGAAGACAGCTTTCAGCATAATTTTTGAAGGATTAAGTCTTATTCTGATCAGGTTTGAAATAAAACAGGTAAAGAGTTTCTGAACTCCTGGTAAATCCCTTCATAATTAAAAAAGAGGGGAATTTGTTTCAAGCCTAATTTGAGGGATTTCTTTAGGATGATACTGCTGTAGTTCACTACCCACCTTTATTATAATTAATAATGTAATTACAATCAAAAGGGATCTGAGTAGGAATACTGATAAGAAATGGGGATTTTGATAACATTGGACATCACGGGAAAACTTGTTGGCATATGAAAAAAATCAAGGACTTTTGTCCCTCACTTTTGACATTGTTTGACCAGACCTGCAAGGCCCAGAGGTCAAAATAAATTCCCTTATGTTAGAGAAAGTAGCAGGACCAAGAGACTTCCCAGCCCATGTCCAACAAGGAAACAAATTTCCAAGCTGTTATTTGAAGAGGCTACAGGAAATTCAATTTCAGTGGTTCCCATGAACACATATCTTCTAAGTGAGCTTTGTTTTGATGATACCTTTGCCCCGACTTTCTTTTTTTTTCTTGTTCTGCAGAAATATTTGTTCAGAGTTTTTTTGCTTTGTTTGGGGTTGTTTTTTTTTTTTTTATGGAAGGTTTCTGTTCAATGATTACTACAAGCCCTTGACCTCCAAAGGACACAAATTGCCAGGTCCAAGAGTGTCTGTGGAAATCATGATTGATGGACAAGGGAATAAGCTCCAGCCTCCACCCTGGGTTAGGGATAAAGCTGAAGTCTTGAGAAAACGTGAATTGTTTGCCTGTGGAGTCAGGATGGGTCCAAGGTGTCAGGAGGAATATTTGGTTTGTTTTCCCTGATTTTTATGACTCTTTTCCATGCCTGTGTTTGAATGTAGCTGGTGGATTTCAGGGAATTAAAATCAAGTCTTGCTCAAGTAGTGGATTCAGCAGGAGGGAGAAT
>VZUA01053038.1:94129-107276 GCA_013401035.1 Horornis vulcanius
CCTTCAGTTTGCAAACACCTTTATTGCACTCAACACAGGCCTCGCCCAGGCCCTCCCTCTGGAAATAAAAACCCTAATTTGTGCTCCCTGCCCCCTGAGACGTGGTGGAACCTGACTGGTGCCAGAGGCTTTCCAGAGCTGCAGCAGAGCCTGCTCAAAGTCACAGCATCCTTGAGCTCTCACTGCCTCCCTGTTATTATTGCTGCTGTTATTAGACTTTGTAATGCACTCAGCTCCCAAGTGCTCCCTGCTATTGCTGAGATTACACAATCCTTCAAGGAATTTTAAAGACAGCTGTTTTGTGCATGCTCCAAAGGAACAGGGAGGGGGAGAAGCTGCTTTTTGCACTGATAGGCAGCGTTGCTGTACAGAACTGAAGTGTGGGTGAGGGAGAAAAGACCTACAAGATCTCCAGTGTACAGCAGGAGAAGGGAGGGGCAGCTCTTCCCAGAAAACTTGTCCTGCTTGGCACAGCTGGGACTTGGAGAGAGGTGGAATGAGTTTTTTCTTCGGCTCACTAACCAGGGTGGAGAGTCCAGAGCTTCACAAGTGTGGCCAGAGAAGTCTCAAAAGGTCAAGTGGTCCATGGTGGTCCCATCTCACCACAGAGCCTCTCCACAGAACGAGGGAACCACTGAGGCTGGAAAAGAACAAAATCATCAAATCCAACAATTCCTTGGTGCATGCACATCATCGATGGAGGCTGGAAAGGGGATGGAATAGAAAGTGCTGGAGGAGAGGAATTAAGAAATTGTTTTAGCTACAGGGTTTGGAGAGGAGGGAATGAAAGACTTTCATATTTGCAAAGTTCCTTTGCATTTGAGAAAAGTGCTGTAACCTGAATTGTACAACAAGACAGAGTATTGACAGTAATGTAAACATTTTTTAATTGATTTTTATTCCTAGAGGGCGGGGAGTTTATAACATCTGAGTGTTCCATGTCTGTCTCAAGCACTATTTCCCTAATTTCTTCCAGAAGTTTTCCTTGAGGTTGAGTCTAGGCTTGAACAGGCTGGGATACTTTTCCTGTATTTGCTTTTGGAAGGGATTTAACAGAGCAACACCCAAAATTTCTGTGAATTCATGAAGTCTAAAGGTTCAGAACGATTTTCACAGCTGAGATATTCCAAGAGTTGATGCGAGCAGAAAAAAACCCAAACAAACCCCATAAGAGAAAGAGTCACCTAATGCAATATTAAAATAATTCTTTGAAATATTGAAGGCTGGAGAGCCACTCACTTCATTTTCCCTAATTGGATGGTTCATTTACTCATGGGGCTAATTACCACAGCACAAGGGGGGTGCCAGGAACCCACTGTGGGCTCAGGTGGGGCTTTCACCAGCCCAGGGTGGGGGGTGACCCTCAACAAATCCTTCAAAGCCCCACTTGGAGGGTGGTGGAGGTGACATAGCCAAGGACAGGACAACAGTGACCAACCCTGCCCAAGGGGGGAGATGAGAAACCTGAGCCACAGGTGGGGAAAATCTGTCTAAATCAAGTTGTGTCTGCTTGGATTGGTGCTGGGCAGGTGCTCGGGGAGGGGAATGGAGCAGCAGATGTTGGATGATGTTGGATGCAGAGGATGAGGGAAGCAGAGCGAGCACAGCTGTTCAGTCATGGCCCTGTGAGGGGGAGGAAGCCCTGAGTGCTGCAGAGGGTGACAGCAGGTGACTTCATCACCAAAAGTGACAGTCAGGCTGAGCACAGGGAAACCCTGGGCCAGGGGGGCAGCTGGGGGTGAAACACCAGTGAAGGGCTGCTCTAATCCCATTCTCAGGGAATTCTGAGGAGCTGTTCTTATCCTGTTTTCAGGGGATTCTCAGAGGCTGCTGTGGTGTCACTCCACTGAAGGGATCCTCTTATCCCATTTTCAGGGAATTTTGAGGGGCTGCTGTGGGTGTAACTCCAGTGAAGTGCTGCTCTTATCCCATTTTCAGGGAATTCTGAGGGGCTGCTGCTCCCTCCAGCTGGGGTGGAGGGCTCTGGGTGGGAGAGGGCACCGTGCTCAGGAGCCCTGGGATCCTCAAAAGCCTCTGGGGTGGATGCTACCAACCACTTGGAATTATCCTTGGTTTTTTGCATCCAGCTCTCCCAGAAACCTCAGGAAAAAGGCAGGTGAAGTGAATTACAAAGTAGAATTGGGGATTTTTCTCCATCCCAAACTTACCTGAGTGATGCTGCTTTCTTCTTGACCAACTTGGTCCTGGTTATTTAGGCCTGAGCATGATTATTTTATATATTTTATTTTATCCTGCTTTGTCAGAGTAAATTGTGACATATCAAGGAGGGGGAACCTAAAAGCCTTCCCTTTGTGCATGACAAAAGCAAAATGAGGTTAAAAATCCACTGGAATTAAGCTTAATTTTTTCCAAAAAGCCTCAGGAAGCTGGTGAAGAGGGATCGTGAGCCCAGGGACTGGGTGGTGCTGATGGCAGAGGCTGCGCTGAGAGAGCACCTCCCAATAAATAAAATAATGTGTTCCAAGGAGGTCAGAGGGTTCTTTATTGTGACATTTGGGTATTAGGAGATATAATAAGCTAAAAAAAAAGGGGAAGGAAATTTTAGCTTTATAGAAGGGGGAAAAAATTGCACCTTAACAGAAATTTATTGGGTAGTGGGACAGTTCTGGAAAGGAAGTGAGACCAACCTTCTGGTCTGGGAACCTAAAAACTGCACTGAGCAATCCTACAGTAAATTATTACAGATATTTACCAGCAATTAAAAGGGTAAAATAAGATTTAATGGAATGCTAGAATTTCAGGGAAATGGAGATTCCCAAGTTCTGAGCCCACCAGGCTGCAGGGAAGTTCCAGAACCTCAGGGAATTGAGGTGAGGGTGGAGAAGGGATGGAGCCAGTGCTGTGACAAGAGGTGACACTCAAGGGTAAAACACAAGAATTGTGACTCACTATGACAAGAGGTGACAGCCAGAGGTAGAATACAGAAATTTAAATTGGAATCATTCTAAGAATTTATTTTTTTTTTAATCACGAGTGCGGTCAGATATTAGATAATGCTGTGGGCTCACGCCCTTACCAAGGGGTTAAGGACATCCAGATCATGGATGGAACATGCTGGTTTGGCAATGCTGGTGGAATAAGTTAAATTGTTTTATTGGGCCTGGTGTCTGAGGACAATCAGAGAGAGAAAGGAACCAAACCCATCCCTCTGGCTCGCTGCCAAACAACCTGAACGCTGCCAGAGCAGGATAATAACACCAATTGGCTCATTGTCTTCTTTCAAAAGCCATTTCCATTCATTCTGTCCCCTAATTGTTCCCGAGCCAGCTTCCCATTGCTGTGTTTGGGCTGCGCAGCTGAATTCTGGGCTGCTCCTGCTTTCAGCTCCTGCTTGGAATCTCAGCCTGGAGCACCTGGGAGTCAGAGCAGCCCTGGAAAAGCACAGCAGCAGCGGGATGGTTTGGAAGCAGGGCTTTGCTAAGGGAAACACGCAGCAAATTATGAAAAGAGGGGACACAAAGCCATGACTGGAGGTGAGGTTCAAGCAGGGAGGATCCAAGGAGCGCCGTGGAGCACAGCCTGGGGGTGAGGAGCTGGGCAAAACTCCTCTTTTCCCTCCTGAAAGTTGCCTTGGAGCTGCTGCTGCTGCTTCAGAAACTGTTCAAACCCTCAGCTCATCACCTTTGCCTGAATCACAGCTAACAGGAACAGCAAAACGTGTGCTGAAGGGATTCTGATCACACCCCTCTCATTTTTGAGGAGCGAGTATTACTTTTTACAGCCTCTCCAACCTGGGATTCGATTTCACTTCTTGTGCTTTGCAAGAATCAATAGTTATTCTTTAGATGCCTTGATAGTTATTCTTTAGATGTTGAGTAGAAAATAATTGTCTGGGTGTTGTTTGAAATTGCTGGGTGCATGAAATGATCAGGAATGACCCCTGGAGAGTCGGTTCAGGAAGGTTTGAATCACCCACTTTGAATCCCCACCCTCTGTGCGACCTACAGAGATGAACAAGGCTTATCTTACATCTTAAATATTTACAGTAAAGACCAAACCATCTCTAATGTCTTAACCTAACAGGTTTTGACACAGTGAAATTAAAGCTGGCTGTGAAATCAGGGCTATGTGTTGCTTAAAGCCCACCAAACCCACTATTAAATGTTCCTGGACCCAGAACAGATATTCTGGTCAAATTTGGCTTCAGGATTGGTAAATACTACTAATGTCTTATAGATAAATTAATCTGAATCTGCTGCTTTTCACGGAATTTTGTGGTGCTTGACTATTCCTGCATTGCTCTGATGCCTATGCTCCCCTCCAGTCTGCAAATAGCCATTTATAAATTTGGGATATGGAATGACTCAGTTCATTATTAAAGGATACTGAACCTCAGAGACTGCAGATAATTACTTTTGCATACTATTAAAAGTGTTCGTAAAAATTGACATTATTTTAAGGCTCAACGAGAGGTACACGACTAAAATAGCATTAAAATTTTATTTTTTCCCCCTCTCTGCAAATCCAATGACATTTAAAATATGACATTTGGAAGGCAGAACCTCTAATATCCAATAATGCCAGCGTGTGTGTGGCCGTATTTCTTTGCTGGCTGCAGACAAATGGTTGTCAATGTCACCTTCAGCACCTGCCATCACTTATTAGCAGCTCTGAAATCCTGCTTGGGAAAGTTCTGGAGCATTTTATAGCCACCAGGAAAGTCAATTAATTAGGCTGTGCCACCACACGAGCCCTGCAATTATTTTGCCATTCCCTTTGATTTTCCCTTGACCAGAAATTTCCAGGCAGCTCTTGGAGGCCAATTAAGAAGTTGTAGGATTGTACACAAGTGCAGATCCCGTTCCTGTGCACTTTAGGCTCGGGATTTGCTGCGTGCAACTTTGATTTGTTCATCTGCTTTGTTTGTGCTCTCACTGTTGCCATCTGCATTGCTCTTCAAGGAAATCCCTTCTTTTGAGGGCTCTTCCTTTCAAATTTAGCACACAAAGCTGGAGATACAAAGAGTAATTTGGGAGTGGATTCGGAATCAAACCTTGCTGAGTTCTTAGTTTGAAATTACTTCTCCTAAATATCCAGCTGGAAGAATTTAGATTTTCCTGTGTTTAGCCTTTTTTACCTCTTTTCATCAGATATCTGCAATCATGGGAGGAGCGGATGTGGCACTTTCTGATGTGGTTTAGTGGGCAGGGTCATATTTGGTCAAAGGTTGGACTTGATGATCTTGGAGGTCTTTTCCCACCTTAACAATTCCAAGACTTTCTAATCACACCCCAGCCCAAACTCTAAAATTCTAGGTAGCATTAAGTCAGGGTCCCATTCAACAAAAATGCCTCCTACAACAAAGATTATTCAAACAGCATTCATTTAAACCTTTTCCAGAACAGGAACTCCTAAAGAACACCTAAATAATAATTAATATTTCTTATACCCACAGCAAAGGCTGTGCAGATGTTGCTGGATGGCAGGAAAGTGTTCCAGCCTCTTGGAGTTTTTGTTTTCACCAATCTGTCCAACAGAGTTAAGTGCACATGGTTCAGAGAGGGAATTCTTGAGAGACGAGTGAAAGATAAAAATTTCTGGGCTTGGATTTCCACTGAATAGCAAATGAATTTGGGGACTGGATAAGACGGGGCATGGAACTGGTCTCCATCTGCACTGTCTGACCCAAATTAGATGAGAAATCAGTGGGCTGTCAGGAGTGAATCACACTGGATGTACCTAATAATAAACTGAGTCCTGACAGGCAGAGGGGGAGAGGGTTTTGATGCCTTTTTCTGGGGCTACCTAAAAACAGAGGCCAGACAGAGCTAAGGGAATAAAAATCAGTTCTGTTTATTGAAGGCCTCCAGGTACATTCAGGGCAGACAAAGCCCCAGGGGCTGCACCCAAAATGGGCCCCGGCTCACGGGGTTCACCCTTGGATCAGTTTGGGCCATTTGCACACTGGGGCTTCATCTCCCAGTTACAGCCCCAGGGAATGAACTCATTCACCCCAAGTTTTCCCCCCAACTCACTTTTGTTTGCATCTCTCGGGCCTGAGGCAGTGAGGGGTCCTTGGCTGCCAGGCCTGGAGAGGAATTGTTGTGTCTGAGCAAAATGGGGAAGCAGCAGCTGACACTGAGTGTGGAGTGAGAGTCAGGCACTAAAGAACTGCAGGGGTGCAAATGTATGGAAAATAGAAAAGCTCAAATCCTAAGGTCATTTCAGATCTGAAATGCTAAAAGGACACGGGAGAGGAGGCAGATGGTCACACAGAGGCTGTTCTGAGGAGCTGGGCTGAAATCAGCCTAACGTCAGGACTGGCATTCCTGGTAAAGGATTACCCAGATTTTAGACCTTGTGTGGCTGAGTGCTGCTATCTTTGATTTGGTTTGCAGTTGTGTTCATTCTCCAGCCCAGGTTCTAAGGACATTCCAGGCAGTGTCCGAGCTGTCTCCAGCTGAGCACTCTCCCGAGCAGGAGCCACGGGCAGCAGTGGGATCCATCCAGGAGCTCCAGGGACAAATCCCATGGAAGAAACACCACTGCTCCTGTGAGATGACAGCCTTCACTCCATGGATTTACCACATTCCCCCTCCTCTGTTCCTGCTCCATCCCTCTGGATCCAGCAGCACCACACGCTCTGCTTTGCCAAGCGTTCAATTACTGTTAAACCACCTCTCTAAAGGCTTGGATTAGTTAAAAATTCCCCTCAGGTGGGGTCCTATCCATCAAATCCTCTGCCATTCCCAATCCCTATATCCCCTGCCATTCCCAATCCCTATATCCCCTGCCACACAAATCCAAGAGGAACAGCCTGCTGCAAAGCTGCCAGGGAGGAATTCCTACTCACCAGGAGCAAACAGGCTGGATTATTTTAGTGCTGCTGTCAATAGGTGGCAATAATCTCCTTCCCTGCAGCTCCTTAATGAATGTTTACACTTTTCCACCGCCCCGGTTGGAAATTTTCTCTGAGTCTCCAGTTATTTATATCTGCAAAGTTCTGCATTTCCCCCATTATAATTTTTCATGTCACCACAGGCCAGTGACGGGGGAGGCATGGCATGACATTACTTTATTAAAGCCGACACTTCACCTTGGATCAAATGAGTTTTCATCTGCTGCATTTGCAGCCAAAAAGCCATTAGCATTCCACTGCTGTCCTGCCATCCACTAACGTGCTCCCAAATATTTGCAGGAAATCAGATTTATAAAGTGGTCGGAGAGCTCCAAGGAAGGGAATGTGACGCTCCAGGTTCGCTGAGGTATTCAGAGCATGGAGGAGCTGCAGCAGCATTGCCAGGGACACCCAGGATTTGCTTTCCTGTCACTGCTCCCCTCTCGGCTCCTGATTTATCCAGGATGAATCCCGAGCCTTTAGAAACACGTGTTTTTTCCCCTGCTTTATCAGAAAGGGGTGATGACATTAAGGCTCCTTTCAAATTTGTCACCGTTGAAGTTCACGGAGTGAAAACGCATCTTTTGATTTGTTGGATGTGTCAAAACCCTCACACCAAACACGAGTCTGGAAGTCATTCAGGCAAATCTCAGAATGAACCAGGGTGGCCACTGCCAAGTGCTTTTTGCACTGGTTAATCTGCTTTTCCTCAGGCTGGGTTTTTTTAATCTCTTCGAAGATGCGAACACGATTTTCCTGCCATTTTTGTCCTGTTTCATCTTGACAGCCGTGGCTGTGCAATATTAGCAGTTACTCATGAAACACTTCCCTACGCAGGGTTTGGGAGCATTTTAATGTCACATTCACATCACACTCACAAAGGTTCTGCTGCTAAAGTTGCTACGTGACAGTAACTAATATTTTCCTGAAGTTTTTTTGATGTGAAAAACCAGGATGTTGCTCACACTCCACAGGAATATATTCCATATCTTAGAATTATATTAGAAATCATTGTTATATGTTAATTAATACTAGAAAAATAATTCAATATTTTAGAATTATGGAATCATTAAGACTGTAAAAACTCTCTGGGATGATCAAGAGTTGAGACCATAAATATATAAATAATACAAATATAAAGAGAATAAAGTTACCTTGAGATTTGGGATCCTGAAATTTGGGAATGGGGACCAAGGCCAAGGTACCTTTACAAAATGTACATCACACTGGCTGTAGTTCTCGTGTTTTTATTAATTTTACTTTATTTCCATCTCAGCCCCTCCCCACCCTCAGAGGGAGGAATTCCTTCCTCACATCCAACATAATTACTTCCAGCTCAGCTCATTCACCATTATCAATCACCTTTCTAACATCCAGGCTGAACGATTTTATTTTCCCACCCCAGGCACCCAGCACCGGTCCTGCTGGAGGTGGCCAGGAGCAGATGTCCCCAGTCAACCCCCGGGCTCATAGTTCATATTTTAACAAAGCAGATCCAGGGGCTCCATCCCTGAGCAGCTGGAAATGGTTAGAAAAAATATGAGAGAATAGAGGGAAAATTTACTTATTTTCCTTTTCATCTAAAGGGGATATAAACAACTCACTGAAGTTGGGGCCTTTGTTGTTTGGCTGGGATTTTTTTTTTTCTTTAGCTGTTGCCAATCTTTGACTTCTTAAAACTCCTGCTTTTATGATGTATGTCTGTTGGAAAACTGATGTTAGAAATCTGATTTAACACAGAATTTGTCTTCCAAGTGGTTTTTCTCAGGGTTTGAAAAAATCTTATCCCCCGTCTTTTTTTTTTTTTTTTTGACATATTTGATTCATCCTCTTCTCTTGTTGGGCCTGCCAATATTTACTTCTCAGAGTCTTGAATAATTTCAGGGTGCAACTTCTGCCTCTAAGTAAACAAAGAGCATAACAAGCTTCCAGACTGAGGCAGGCACAGGCACTGAGTAAATTACCAGATGAGGCAGAGGCAGCGTTTGGTTCCTGAAGAACCAAATAAAATGAAAGGGAAATGCTCATTTCTTTCTTGCCAAGGCCCCAAAACTCTGTTCCTTAGAGGTCCCACAGCTCTCAAGGCTCTGGGTTCATCCTTTTCTCTCCTCCTGTTGGCTCTGGCTGCAGGAGCAGCAGAAGGATGTTCCAATCACCTCACTCAAATCACACCTCCTTGCCGAGGGACAAAGGGAAGAGGCTCTGAAAGCTGCCGAGGATGGGGAGAGCCGGGCAGAGCAAAGCCCCAAAAGCAGGGGATTCTCCCTCTTAATTCTCCAGCACCCGGGGCACTCTAAGCAACCCCGAGGAGATTGTTCATCCCAGTGCTTGTTTGGAAGGTGCCTCCTTCTGAAGATAAATTCATCATTATCCAAGTGGGCTGGTTTGTGTTCTCCACGTCCAAATATTTCCCTGAATTGGTCAGACTTATTTATGTGCTGTAGCCAAAGGAACACCTCTATGGGATGGACATCACATGCCTTAAACTGTGCTTAAGCCAATCAGAAATGTTATTAATTTATTTATTCTCCTCAGGAGGCATTAATGTAGCTTGCTTTACATTTTTCTGCTTGGTGAAAGAGAATTTTAAAACCCCCAATTTAAACAATTTCAACAACTAATCAAAAATGTTGGGTTTTCCTCACTTTGAGCTGGTAAAGGAAAATATTGACTAAGCAAAATGCTGCTTACTGTTTATTAGGGATATATGCCTTCAGTAGAACAGTGTTAAATTAATTCTCCTCAAAACTTCGAGCTGGGCTGCTCCCCAAGAATTCCTGGGAGCTCAGGGAAGGAGCAGTGAGAGCTGCCAGCCCCGGGATCCCAACAAGGAGCAGGAATTCACATTTTGTTAGGCACTGCCTCTCCCAGCTCTTCATTCCAAAGTGGCTGGAGATGGACGCTTCAGGCTCCGATCTTTAACTATTTAAATGCTTTTTTTCTTTCCTCACCCACTATTTGCTGTGTTTCAAAGGGAATGTGTGTTTTGATCAATGGTAACTGCGGACCTTATACCAACAGATGAAATGGAGGAACTTCTTGAGCATTAGTAGTGCATTGTTCCATCTAACTTAAATTTAAATATTGATTATGCAGCTATTGGAGCACCAAACCCCATAAAACCTGGATATAAGGTGAGTGCATCCAGTAAGAATAAGGGGATTGGAAGGCAGAGCTTTTAAAAACCTATTAAAAAATCATTTTTTACACTGATTTAATCCTCACATTTAGCAAAATATTGTGCACCAGGGAGCCCCAGCCCTGTGCTGAAGCGATCTGATAAACAAGTGTGATGCTACCGAGGGTGATTTTGGTGTGTGACCCAGCTGATTTCCCGTGTAAAATTGTCTTTCCCAAGATGTGCTGCAGGACTCGGTGGAGCTGAACTGATGCACACCACGAGTAGCTGCAGTGAGAGAACTGGGGGGAAAAACATCCCACCTTCCCTGGGGGTTTGGAATGCAATTTCTGACTCTTGTGTCTCGGAAAGAAAACCCTGCTGTGTGAAATCAGGAAGGGTCATCTCTTTTCTTCCAGGCCAGCAGCTCCCAGTGCCTGAGCAATCTCTTGGGCAGTACAAGTTCCCTTGGACTGCTGTTTATCCCTTTGGGATTTTACCTTCTGGACACCGAAGCAGGGTCCAACTCTGTTAATTTTCCTTAACTGGCTCGTTAAGTCGAGAGTGGATCCCAGGTCTGAAGCTGTCAGCACAGACAGGTCTTGGTGTCTCCATCCTTTAATTATGTTTGCTTACCCCAGATGAATCCATAAAGATGATCCCAGTGTCTTTGCAAGCCCGGATTTTGGAGTCTGCCAAGGCCAGCTGCAATCTTCAGGTCTTTATTATTCCACAGACACATCTGGGTGGACAGAACAGACTCTCTGTACATGTTTCACTTCGTGTTTTACAAGGTGCAGCCAATTATTCACTGCAGGAACCACCGGGGCTCGCTGGAGAGGAGAAAATGAAATATAGACTTTGCAACCGACCTGGCATTGCCTGTTCCCTCTGCCTTGGACATGTTTTTATTGGGAATAGACAGCCCTAACCACACCGTTTGGATATTTTAAACCAGGAGTTAAGATTAATGTCTTAAATAAATAGGAATATCTTTATGCCTTCCACAGTCCCACTCCAAGACTTGTCCAGCTTTTCCCTGAATGTTTTCAGGGATGGGGCCTCTCTGGGAAGCCTCTCCCTGCTCCCAGGGAAGAAAAATGTCGGGGAAGAGAGCAGGATGGGCAATTATGAGAAGGAATAGCAGATCCTACCAAATAATAGTGCAGGGAAGCTCTATCAGCTGCTCCTGCTGATGCCTTGGGATGGGAACAGGGAATTTAATGGGAAGGTAACATGGAACGAGCTGTGAGAGCTATCCCACACAATGTGCAATTAACACCTGGGAGCTTTGCGCTAGAAAACTTGAAGTGCTCAGAAGGACAAAAAGAGAGATTGCATGATATACTCATGGTGCTAAAGAGAAGAACAGTATTTATTACTGAAAATCACAATGCAGAGGTGAAACCATCCTGTTTTTAGGATTTAAACTGCCAGGATCACCAAAGGTGAACTGACAGCAGCAGGTAGGAACTGTTCCGAGGGCAGGGTTTTCAACATTAACTTAAAAAATGTGGTTTACACCCTTTTTGAAAATTCTACACATGTTACCACTGCCCCAGGTAGGGTTTGGGATTGAGCCACACCAGAATTTTTAAATCCCTGGCAGCTTTTAAGAGCAAAGAGTTGTGCTGGGCACGGGTTTGGAAGTGTTTACAACACTGGCAAAGTTTTTTAAAGTCGTTTAAATGTGCAGTAGAATTGAATGGCAACCTTTTATGGATGGCAAATGCATCTTTAGGGGAGGTTTGGGTTTTTCTAGAAAAGCTCTTGAGCTCACTCTTGGCATGGAAATGTGGGAATGTGTCTGAGCACTTCGGATCCTAAGCACCAGATAATTGCCAAAGTTTTACACCACTTTGGAGTTTTTTAGTTGTGGATCATGATTATTCATCATAATAGCCTTCACAATTATATCTAAACATTATTATATATATTAAAGTCAAGAATAAGTGAAATCACAGTGTAATCTTAGGGGGAAAAAAAGTGAAATTTTTACCTTGTGAATCACTACCAAGACTGGAAACAGGGGAGAAATATCCCAGAGACCAAAGAGTTTAGAGGGAACTGATAGAAGCATGACCCTCCAAGTCCAGTCATTTTTTTACAGTTATAATTCTAGGATTCTGAGGTAGAACAAAATGCAGCATTAATTAGTGAGCCAAAGCAGGGAGTATTTGCTTTTAGTCCTATTTTTTTGCCAATTGAAACACACAGGCTTAAGTAATGAGCAAATAATCATCTCTTCAATGATTTAGCTCTGTTTATTTCCTTCAATATTGCATTGTCTTGGGAGGCAATTGATGAAGCTGGGGAGAGGCTGTGCAGCATGGTGTGAAATGATATTTGTACCCCAACCACAGCTGACAGATTTCTGCTGGGCACATCATAAATTCCCTGCTCCCTGTAATCCACTCCTTTCATTATTCCTTGCATGTTGCTTTTTGCAAAAGAAAAAACTAATTTCAAAATAGATCAGGAATTTTGCTGCTAGAATGGCAAGATCAAGGTTTGCAGCAGGAAACACTGAATTATGGTTGTCATTCACTTGTTCAGCTTTCTCTGGCCTGATTTAGCTGGCAGCAGATTCCAACAGAGTTACGAAGGACAATTGGTAAGAAAAATAAAATGATAAGCTGTGAGAGGCTAAACTGAACACCAGTTTAGCTCAATAAAGCTCTTTATGGATAAATAACAGCAAAGAGTCACTGAGTCTTGCTCTGGGCTATTATTGACTTGGAGAGAAGTCTCCCATATATCAATCAATAGGGAGGTTTGGCTGGGAGAGTTTTACTACAAAGGGAAATGGACTGAAAAAGTGACCTGAAAAAAGAGGAGCTGAAGTTAAGTGCCTCAACATGGGATGTTTCATGAAGTTCTGCTTCAATGAGAGACTGCAGCTGAAAAGAAAAGGAAAGTTTTCTTCAGGCTCGAGCCAAAAATGGGCAAGCAAATATTTGGGTGTTGTTTGGGTAGTGCAGTTCAGCTGTGCAGGTTGTGCTGCTGCTGCTGCTCCTGGCCTGGGCAGAGCAAATTGTCAGAGATTCCATTGACAGCAAAAAGATTTCCCTGGCACTGCCCAAGGCCAGGCTGGAGGGGACTTGCAGCACCCTGGGACATTGGGAAGTGTCCCTGCCACGGCAGGGGTGGCACTGGGTGGCCTTTAAGGT
>VZUA01053040.1:9891-63499 GCA_013401035.1 Horornis vulcanius
GGGGCAGCCGATGCCGGCCGGCTCCAGCCACGCTCCGCGGCCCCGGCTGGGGAGCAGCGCTCGGAGCGCGGCGGCGGGGGGCGAAGTTGGCCCGCAGGGCAGCGCCGAGAGGTGCCGGGTGCCGGCTGCCATCAGCCGTGGCAGCCCCCTCCCGAGCAGGGGCGGCGATGTTCCCCGGGATCGCGGCTTTGCTAATGTTGTGTTTACTGCTGTCACTGACAATGTTCCTTTCACGGGGAGAACCGCAACTGTAGTTTCGCTGTGTGGCACAGTTCGGCTGTAGCCCTGATCGGTGTGGGGGCTTCTGTTGCTGGTTTTGCTGGTTTCCTATTCTAGATGAGGCGTTATTGAAGTTAGTTTTGGAAGTGGGAAGATCAGTACCAGTGATATTATAACAGGTCTTTTTTTTTTTTCCTGCCCGTCTCTGCCTCGTTTTTATTTTCTTTCCATTTATTTTAAGAGTGGAATTTTAGGTTTATATTGCTCTGTAAATAGGTGCACACCTTAAAAAGGTCGGTGCATCTGTTTAAGTGCATTGTAAACTTGTTATCAAAGTGAATGTTAAGGAATTTTTGATGGGTGACAAGTAGCTGGGAAAGTTAGAATTTGGGTAGGTATTTAGTCACTTCTCTGGCTGGTTAATGAGATTATGCTTATTCTTTGGCTGGTTTTATTGGTTCTTTCTTTACTTTTCAATTTAGCGAGTATAATTCCTTAAGTATGCACGGGCAAATTCAGGGGTTGGGTACGGCTTTGTTAAATGCTTTTAGGCTGGAGTGCAGTTTGCCAAGGAAGAAAGAGACTAAAATACTGTATTTTGTGATCCTAATCTCTGAATGCCACATAGATTATATGTGTGTATGTATGTGCACTTGGACCTCGTGTTTTGCAGGGGGTTTACTTTACTTTGTTGATAATATAAAGATATGTCTAGGAAAAAGGTAATATATCTTGTTAATAACTATCATTTTGCCAAACACTGTCTAACAGCTATACTTGCAAATCCATGGTAATCAGAACCAAATACCTGTCACGTTCCATTTTACAGCAATTGGGAGTAAATCCTTGCAACCATAAATTACACTGTATCAATATTAATCTGTAAGCAAGCGTTTTGGATCATGTGCATGTTTTATCAGCTCTGCATAATCCATTGTATTACATCTTTTTAATAATCATGCTGTTGTTATTTAAAAGTAATAATCACAATAAAATTAGTGCTCAATTAGATATTATGCTTCTACTACGCTATCTTTACTCTGCTACACTAATTTATTTTGCAGACAACTGATAACCACTGTATTGCCACTCAAATAATATTTGCATACAATTTGCCTAATTTATAATGTGGGTAACATTAATTTAATAGAAGCTGTTACAACCCAATATGTGGGTGTAGTTCAAATACTAAGCATTTATAGGTATTGAGTTTTAGTGTTTGCTTAATAACTTACTTTCATTTGACTATGGTTTTATGTGGATTTAGGGATGTGCATCCAGAAGAAGGGCGCTCTCGTGCCTCGATTTTTCCATAAAATATGAACATATTGCCCCATATTCTAAAATTCTGTTTGCTGTTTTTTTGTACTGTGAAATGCATTGGTTTTAGTGTTTTTAGAGGAGAGAGAGGTTAGGTTCATGAGGAGAGAACATTTTTACTTTGACTGTTTCAAACAGTTTGATATCTGCTCAAACTCTCTATGTGGCACAGGCGTTCACACACACTTACTGCAGAGATCAAGTTGCATTTAGCTTTTAATAATCCAATTAGCATATGTAAGTGCCTATATAACATGCGGGTACATAAACTACATGTCTACACAAATGTGACATGTATTTTATTATACATGTAAATATTTTTGTCTCTGACAAGTAGTTGCGTAGCTTACATGGAGTTAAATTTAGCTCCTCTGTCCACAGACACGTGCATGTGTGTAATATCTTACACATACATCTTCACTGCAGGAATATGCATGCACATCCATCAAGATTTATTAATTTTGTCTGTGCATCCAGTATGGTGTGGTTGCTTTGTAATATTTGCAAGTAAGTACATATAACGTGACGTGTGAATTGCTGCTTCGTATTTTGAAGCTGCCCTCCTTCTTTCTGCCTGTGAGCTGGCCTTTGTAAAACGTGTTTCACAGGCATTTATAAGGCAATTAGGGACCCTCTTCTGCATTCCTTGCAAACCCAAAACTTCTCCTAATCTGTGCTGCAATCACCAAGAAGGCAAGCTCAGGCCTACTGTGTGTGTGGGTGTTTGTATTATCTGTATGCAAAGTACAACAGAAACATCGTTAGCCTGAGAAATATATTAAAAAAAATATTTATAGCTTGAGCAGAATTTTTTTTTTTTTTTTAATCTGATGAAAAGATGTAAAGGTAAACTTTTCTGCCTTGCCTTTATACCAGGAAATGCCTTCGTGAAAGTTACTTGTTGATGGGAAAAATACAGTTAATTTCCCCCCTGCCTTCAGTGGAGGTACATTTTTGTGTCACTTCTTGAAACACATTTTGTCAAGAGCTGTGATTGTTACAGCGTGCAGTGCCTCTACACATGTGCTGAAATTCTCACCTGGCCTTCTGGAAGATTAGTGGGAGCTTTGTCTGGATGATCCAAACTGCAGAATCTGCCCTTTAGGTTCCCGTAGTAGGAGAGCTCACAGTAGTACAAGAACGAGGTGTTTCACTGACCCTTCATCAAGGATGTGATGAGGAGGGTAGCTGAGAGTTGGTGTGGTTTTTGTTAACACTGGGGTAAAATGTGTAAAATAAGGCCGTGAATATCCTTGTGGATGTTTTGCCAGACTTGAAAAAAAATGAAAAATACCCAAACCAATTTAAATAAGTGTAAACTCAGTATGAGATGAAAGGGCCAAATCTGAAGTCTGCTATGATTCCAGGATGAATAAGAAGCGTTCACCTGGGCTTGCATTTAATATGAGCCATTCTATGAGGGAGAAAGGAAGGGGGATGGATATAATGAAAAGCTTGAATGCCTGTGTGCACCAAGGGGACCACTTGCTGTTAAAAATCAAATTTCTTCTTTTAAATCACTTTCCGTGCTTGTCTGTGGTAACCAAGTAAATGAAATCTTGCTGTGGCCTGGGACCATGTGGCTAGATTTGGACCTGCTTACGGGGTAAGGTGGTGTCATTAATCAGCAGCTGGGAAACAACAAAACCCAACAAAGACCCAACCACACAGAATATACACTCCTCACTAGCACAAACAAAGGCAGAAAAATTCTTGCTTTATGTCATATTTATTGTCGTAGGTATTAATATTTTTTAAGTCCTTCAATCTTTAAAAAAGTGGAAGTTGAGAAAATACTTAGTAGAAAAATGCGTATTGAGATATGTAAATCAAATCCTGGCAAGGTGAAATAAGATGAGGTGAGCAGGTAACAGTGTCCTCCTAGCTGTGTGGTTGCAAGGAGGAGGACTTCTCCCTGCAGAGAAACAAGCCCCTTGGCTTTTTCCTATTTTATATTATGTATCACAAGTAGCCTAATTACAGCAAAACCAGCAAACTGCCAGTTATACAGGAAGAGGCTTAAACTCACTAAACTGTTATATAAATAGAAAGTTCAAAGGTCTGTTTGTGGCTGACAAAGCTGAGAACAGGCCATCTGTGGGCCAGGTTCCTCTCCTGCGTGAATGGAGAAAGGCACTGCGTGCCACAGCAGCGCGCTCTTTCAGCGCAGTGCTCAACCTGGAGGGGGTGATCCTGCTCTCCAGACAAAGGTGAACTGTTTCACTTCCAGCCCTGGCTACTTCCCCCTCTTCACCCACCTTCCTGCGTCCCTCTTTGCCCTGTGCCCCTGCAGAAGACCTTCTCGGTTGCTGTTCTTTCGCCGGGGTTTGTAATAACTCACTAAATGGAAAGTCTTCTGGACGTGGGAACTCTGTTGTGTTTCTGATGGGAATGTGTGAAATAGAGTAGATAAGCTCTTCGGGAGTTAGCTTTAATTTTTTATTTTTTATTTCAATTTTTATGGGGTGATGCTGGGAGCATTAGTGTAGGGAAAAGTCACGTTTTGAATGGATTTCTGTAAGATTTTTCTCCCCATCGCTTTCTTCTCCCTAATAAATATTGCAGTTGAGTTGCAGTTACTTTTTGGATTTGTATTACAGACATCCACGAGTAATTATGTGAGAATGTTTCGTTTTCAATTTGCTTTGTAAGTGTAAATGGATAGATTGTGTGGCTGCTGGTGGGTGTGTGAGGGGGATTAGATGCTGTCAAAACAAGCAGCTGAAGAAGACCAAAAATAGTCTTGGGCCAAAACCTGTACTTGAAGTACATCCTGATTTAGTAATTCTTCCCTGGCTGATATTGAACTCCATGGAGTGTAAATCTTAAAAGAATTTGGCTGTTTGCAAACATTAAGCTCACATCTATCCTATGAGGCAAAATTACTATCAGTTTAACAGCATTTGAATTGTTTTCCTAATGATTCATTCAAGAATTTAATGACTTTTAAAATATACAAATTGGAATGGAGAGTAGATACTTCAGGTACTGTTCAGCTATTCTGAAGCCAGGCAGAACTTAAGAGCATTTAAGCAGTTTGTACATGAATGCCAATTATATTGTTTGGGGTTTTCTTTTTTAGTAAAAGATGGTACTATGATGCACTTCCTTCAGTAAAGCAGAATTATTCCTTTTGTCTGACAAGAGTACTTCCGCAACCTGGAATTTTCTAAACAATTTCGAGTGGAAAATGTGACATTCTGTGAAGTATTAACTTAAATATACTAAATGGTCTTTGCAAAAAGGGTTGGACACTGCTGGTCTTTTTATGCTTCTTAGGACTAAGACAATACACCCCAGCATTGTGGAAGGAGCATTGTGACATTTTCTGTGTTTTGAGGTCCAGATTTTGTTTTTATCTAGGTAAAGGAAAATGCACAATGTGGTGAGATGGGATAAATTTGTGATAAATTTAGAAAAAAGCACTTAATTTAGTGCTTTAGTGCTACGTACCTGTTTATGGGCCCTGCTTAATTTAGCAGGGTCCATAGACAGTTATGTAGTTTTAAGCACACAAGAGATCCTACTAAAACAACTCTGATTTCAAGTTAAGTTTCACCAAATTGGGTTCTTGATCACGCCCAAAATGCTCAATGTGTTTTACTACTGACTGAACTTTTGATGTATTTGGTAAGGAAAGCTGATGTTATTTTTGACTGCACAGTACCCCTCCATTGCCCTGAAATCTACAGCAGCTTTATGTGATTTCACAAATAACTGGGCAGCCAGAAAGAATGCAAATATTAAGTCTCATTAAAAAAAAAACCCAAACCCAACAAAGTAGTGGGATTTTAGAAAATGTTTTATACCTTAAACCCACGAAGCGTTTAGAATAAGTGACTAAACAGATAGATCCTATCCTGTATTTTCCCTGTGCCTTTAATGTGAGGTAATGAAATCATTTTGGTGTCGGGATTTGGTTCCTGAATGTTTGTTAAATGTATATAGCAAATAAATGCCATAAAGAACCGTGTCTTCCTCCAGCCTCAGCCTGTGTCAGTGATGCCAGTGAAGGTCTCCCAGTTGACTTGAGAGGCTCCTTGGTTTGCCCATTTTGGCCAAAAGGCAGACTTCTGTAAATGTGGAGCAGCTCTCTCATGACCAGGCACTGTGCGCGTGCCTGATGCTGTGCATGTGGAAAAACCCCTCAGAGCCCAATTCTGAACCTGTCCAATTCAAATTTACTGCCTTTCTTTTATGGAAAGAAAAGAAAAATGGAGGGGAAAGCTTGAATCTTTTCTCTTGATTGCAGTTAACAGAATGGATTTTTCTAAAGCCATCAAACATCTTTTAACAGTGAAAACTGAAAATGTGCCACAATTCTGGGTTTTGCAATGTTGCAAATTCTTTCTTAAGCATTGAAAAAGACGATAGTAAATCAAGTAAGATGTCAAGTTAGCATAACCTTCCATAATATAACATGGTCAGGAAGTGACAACAGTGACTCTAAAAGACAGCTCTTTCATCCTTTTATTGTTACTGAATGTTCTGTGTTGATGCTTTGTAACCAAAATATTTGTTTAAATTGTTCTAATAGCTTTGGTCAGGGGTCAGAAGGTACATTACTCCTGACTAATGGAAAACTGTAGAGATTAAAAAATGAGAGGAAGGATGGCAGTGTGTGTGTGAGTAGCTTTTAAGCTCCATCTTGAATAACTTCTGATAGAGACAGTTGTTTGACCAAAGATTCTCACAAAGGGCGTATGATGTTAAATCTTTATTTGTGAAGAAATTGTGGGGGAATGAGCTCAAGGGCTTGTTTTCAAGTACACTGTGCTGGAGTCCAGTCTCAAAGAAACTTTATAAAAATTGTATATTGCTCCTGAATTTCAACAGGACTGCTGTTGAGTGCAATCAATTTGATGGGTTTACAAGGTTGGGCTCATAGTGTTGAAAAAGTAATGTGGAGCGAGAGAGCTGAGGTAAGGGAATAACCCAGGACTTCCTGCAGTTAACTTCCCAGCTGTTACAAACTGTTTTATCTTGAAGAGATGATTTCTCAACTTGTACAAAGCGGATCAACAACATAAATAGTTATGACTTTTAAGCAAAGGTCTAGTCAGTAGTTTCTTTAGTAAAGCTGTGTATCATGTTTTAATAACATTTTATGAATGTATTCAAATCAAGCCACTGAGAGAAGAAAATTCTCACTTTGAAATTTTTTTTTTCCTTGTGACCTCAGTTGTTGATCTGTGTCTTTTTAGTGGAGATTATAACTGAGTTAATTATTATTTCATGTGATTTGGGATGGTGAGTTTTAGGGAGAGTTGGAGATGGTACCACAACTGGAAGCTGGCTTTCCTTGTAGGTGGAGCAGAGAATAGGGAATGCCATTTACTATGTGTGGTGTGTAAGACTTGTTTCGTGAGGAGCTGTAGTCAGCAGTTCAGATTCCTGACTCACATGCTGCATGGTGCTACCAGTTATAGTAAGACATGAATAGCCCACTCATAATTATATGTAGTTATAGGGGTGGGGTATTAACAACCAGCAAAGAAGAAAACAATATAGAGCACCAAGTTAAAAATCACTGAGTTGTTCCTTTGGCAAGTATTATAACAGCTATTTTTGTGTGCTGTGGGTGTACATGATGTTGTGGAATGAGTAAATTCTGTAGCTCTACATTGCCAGTGCCTGGGGCTCAAACCTGCAGAAGACTTGCTACTGAGACTAGTGCTTTTTCCATTTGGCACTTTATTTACATGGGCTGTTGGCAGGATTGAATTGTAGCTCAAAAGTTTTCTTGGACGTCCTACAAAGTGTAGGCTCTTTTGATAGGCAACAGTATCTGCATCCTGCAGAGTGATAGACACCCGAAAGTGACACTGGGTAAAAGCAGAGCAGTTCTTGGTGGGTTGTGATCTGTGCTGAGAAGGTGGCTTCATAATGGAATGCTTTTTATTTAAAATGTTTTTATGTCTGAGGGTAACAGTATGTTATGTAAGTCTGCTTGTGCTTTTTTTTGTCCTTTATTGCTGGTTTAGGTCAAGATTTCTCTTGTAAGGAAAAAGAGCATACAACTGTCAGTAGAGAAAGCAAATGCAAAGCTTTAAATGTAAACTATCATTAAGGTCTCCAGTTCCCATTTATTTCAGTCTCATGTCATGAGGGAAGCTGAGATCCTGCAGTAATACAGTGTTTAGGTGAGTCTGTTTCTATGCTGCTGTCAATAGCCACACTTGGATTTGACAATACTGTCTTGGAACATTATATGTCTGTTGGTTATGAACCTCTTTGTCTGCAGAGAGGCCAGAGTAAGAGATGATCTCTGAAGGTTGCACATGCTTTAGGTCCCTGTCCTGAACTCTCAGGTGAGACCCCCATAGCTTGGGGGGCAGCCAGTTCACGTATGAAAACTTTGTGCTGCTCTTTTGAGTGTGGGGGGTGATTTTTCTTCCAGTTTCTTTCCTGTAGAACAATGGAGTGACATTCTTCCTGGTGTTTCCTATGAAGAGTAATGATGAGGAATTATCTTCTCTGTCTACAAGTGTTTAAAAACTCATTAGTTAGGGTCCCTGAAAGAGTTCCAATACAAGTCAGTGGGTGTGGTGGAGCCAATTGTAATGGGAAGTGGACTGAGCCCTGGGGCTGGTGGTCAGCAGGGAGGCAGAGCTGTGAAGAATACTGTGCATATGCTATAGTAAGCATTTTCATAGATCTCCTCTGTGGGAGAGGACAATGGCTTTGGAGCTCATATTTTCTCAAAAAGCAGCCCTTTGATTTTCATGGCTTTCTGCTTGATTGCGCATTGGAAAGCCCATTTGTCTTCCCCAAGCTTTTGAAGAGGGGTAGGTGAAGGAATTGAGGCATTGGCCAGTAGCTGAGGGCTAGTGGTTGCTTGGAAAAGGAACGAAGTTGCATTGCTTTTTTTTGGTAATACTTGAAAGGGTTGCTGTCATTTTTAAGTCTGTGAAACCAAGGTGAATATATATTTTTAAGAACAGAACATGGATTCTCTCGCTGGTCCTGTGGCTAGCTACTTTCCTGGCTTTGGAAAGACACTTGGTATCTGTCAAAGTGAGGCAATGGTATTTACTTCTCTGGTGATTTGCCTTCTTTTTTTGTGTTTTGTTCAGGTGCTAAACATGAGAGAGAAGGGCCAGCTGTGTAGTTACCTTTATCTGGTCTTTCTGCTCACTTTTTCATCTTCCTTGGTGTCAGCTGGGAACTGCTTTTGACATTTTCTCTGCTCTGAACTTCACTCTAGCTGTAGAGTCCTTCACTGGCTTGCTTGTACAGCAAGAAGAGCAAATGGTGTTGGTTGTCTGTGGCACAGCTGATGCACAGAGCTCCTTGTGTTGGATGCAATATTTGTGCTGATGATATCAGACACATTTAGAAAAATGGGATGATATTTCTAGCCACAGACCCTTCAACCAATATTGATTTATGTCTCTGCTTTACCTCCTTTTGTGAAGTGAGAAATGCAACATCTCCAGTTTTTACTGGTAGACTTTCAGAGAAGTCATTGTCATCACCCCTCCTTACACAGTGGGGAATGGGAAGAGAGAAGTGACTTGCTGAAGGACTCGTTGTTGGTCAGGAATGCAGCTGAGTTCCACTTCACTGCTTGCCAAGTCTGATGGGTATATTTTCCTATTCCATGGGGGTGTGATGAGGTTAAGTCCCTTAATGTTTATGAATGCTTACAGTGATAGAGGCAGGCAGAAACCCAGGCAGATATATTAGTAGGGGGAAGGCAAGCCTGTAAAGAGAAATGGTGGGATATGGGCAGAGCGTGTGTGCAGGAGAAGATAATCAAAGCAGAGAACTCTTCTGAAGGGCAGGATTTATCTACAGCATGTATTTTACACTGCTAGTATAGCTGGGCAGTGAAGGCCATGGACCTTTTGGAGACAGAGCCATCTTGTTACTCCAGAAGACTTGTCATTTACCAGATCTTATAGCAAAGCTTTGTATATGCAGCTGTAGCTTAAATAAACGTCATCTCTTGGATGGCTCACTGAACAGTACAGCCACAGTTTTTCAGAAGCATTGTTGCTCTTTGAGCCAGCTGCCTTTGTTTCTAGCAGATCGCTGCTGCTTTGTTGGTTAACCCTGGGCATGAGTTTTCTTCACATATGTTATTAGACTGAGCATATTTTCTATTTATACCACTTGGGGATACAAATTACTGTGTTGCGTTCAGCAAGTACGAGGAAAAGGACATCCTCGTGATTGGACAAAAAAAGAATGCAGGGCAACATTTTATTCTAAGGTCCGTCCTTTCAAGGTTCAAGGGGAAAACAGGCAGCAAAAACAATTAATGGTCCTTATTTTTATGTCCCTGAAAAGTAGGAGGTATTTTCATATACGTGTTTTAATAGACTTTGTCGGTGGAATTTGGTTTTGAAATTCACAATGTGCCTTTGAAGAAGGGAATGAATGTTGTTGAAATCCTGTGTATCATTTTTAGGCAATTAGGGAGATGATTAGTGTCGTACATACTTGGAAGCATTGTCTTTGTGGCTTTGATAGTTGTCTGTGGACCAGTAAATTTGCACTAGAGGGCTGTGCTGGAGGCCACTGCAGCTGGTTGAAGTTTTCCATTGATTTAGTAAACTCTAAACCATACTTAGCCACAGCTTCCCTTTCTTTTTCATTTCATTTTGGGGGCAGATGACCTTTACCTACTCTGTGGTAGAGCTCCAGAAATATTATGCAATCTATTGCAATGTTTTTGTTACTGCTCAGTCTTCCCTTCTCTCCTTAAAGAGCCCTTGACCAAACTGACTGTGTTTTTAGTGTGCCCATGGTGGGATCACAGACAAGGGAATATAATTGAGGAGAGTTTAGGTATCTGTGTAGGGAAACACCTGTGCACTCATTCAGAATCATAAGCTCCATCAGCAGGACACCGAGCATGTTTGGATTGTAGACCATGACTAGGTGTTATCCTCATCAGGATAATAAATAATACACTTCCCTGTCACTTCACTCTGCTGTTTCTTTCCCCATTACCCGAGACAAGCTGTTGTGTGAGAATTTTGCCTGGTTGTAGACTGCTCATGAATCTTGCAGTACATGACATGCAGACATCTAACAAACATGACTAGAAACTGCATAAAATACACAGACATAACACAGAAGTCATATGTTTGAAAACACATTAGAGCTCCACAAATAACCTGATATCTAGGAGGCTTTTTTCCTCCCCTATATCTATAACCAAAAATATTCTGCTAGCTGCCTTTCAACCAGGGTTATTTTAGATTTTGTAATGATTCTCGCTTGTGTAAACTCACACAATCTGCCTGCAAATTCAACTTCAATGATAAAAGGTCTCATCAAAAAAAAAATTGAGGCAGGCAAGAATGTTTGGTTAAGATTTAACATCTTTCTGACTAATTATAACGCAGTGTCAATATGTGCTCTGATATCTGTGGAAAGAAAAGGAACATAAAAGATACAGTTCCATTGTACTGGGCCTTTTGTAAACAATTACCAGTTAGGTTGATGTCTGAAGCAAGGGTGAGAGAATTGATAAACCTGTTCCAAAGGGCTTGAAGAGTTGAAGTGAATTCTAAATGTAGATTAAGAACAAATGATGACAGCCAAGCCAGTATTACCTCAGTTGATTAATTTATAAGGATACTGGTCAATGATTTTAACCAACAGCTATGCATAGTAGAATCCTAATGGGATCTGTCTGTTAAGATTACATAAAGTGGAGCATTTGATTTATTTCATAGCTTTCCAACGCGCCACTTTAACTTCATACAAATAATGCATTAGTCACACTGGATAAGATGGCGTATTGAATAAAGTTGTGATTTTGTCTGCTTCTTATAATCTGATTTTATAAGGGATTAAATCTGTTTTAGTAGTTTATTCATATCATAAAAGAGATTGTTGGTTGAATGAAATCTTTACATCTGCCACTTTCTATCTCATTAGAAAAGACAGTAACATAAAGTTCCTCGTTTCCTCCCAGTATGTTTTATCCCCTGGTGTGTCTGAGTGTGTATATCTTCCCTACATGTTTGTATATTACAATGTCAGTGTGTTCTCAGAGTTGTGGTTAGGGATGCGTCACAGCTTTGGAGGGATAATACCAGGGACTATGAACGTTCTGGCCAAGAACATACCCAGCCAGGAGCAAATGGGGATGTGGGCAAAGGGTGACTGTCAAAAATCTGAAAGTGGTGGCTTGTAGCAGCACGGCCACGTGTGTGTGTGTGTGTGTCAGAATTCAGCAGGTACTCGAGTACACCCAGCCCTTCACTCTGGGTGTGCCTGTGTCAGTGGGCACTGAGTGTGTGCTTAATGATGAGCAGGTGTTGACTTAAGGCTGATTTAAGAGGATGTGAAGGCTGGGCATTCCTCTGGACTTAAATGTGAATTGTCACTTGTGATCAACTGTCATTCATCTGTCACACTTCCACTGTGTGTCACACTTCCACTCTTCTAGTTCAGACGCGTGGTTGTTGATTTTATTAAGTTAGTATTTAATGGAAAGTTACAAATCTAGGTATTTTTTTTATGCACTGTTGCTGGGGGATTGATTTATTGTTTGTGTATTTTATTCCTTTTGTGGAAATGTGTGTCACTGACAGGATGCTGCAGTTACTACTAGCAGTTGTTTCCACGTAGAACTTCAAAAAGTAGTATCAGTAGATCTTTTCATAGATGTTTTCTAGGATCTTCCCATTTTTATGTAATCCTATTAAGTGTTTTGGGACAGACTTGGACTTCTGAACATGAGGTTGTCTTGTATTCTGGTGTTGAACAGAAGGTACTATTCAGCCCTTCCAGTTGTCTTTTTAATCAAGGCAGCTTCTGAGGATCTCAATTCCCCCTTCCCAGGACTTGCTGAGGACAGAACTTCTTCATTTATGTTTTCATTTGTTGATACATGTTTTAGTTTGACTGGCTCTGGCATTTAAATCTTGGTAGGAGTGTTTTGATGTAGAACTTGTGGTCAGGCTCCTCTCTAGGTCAGGGATCCTCCTGCAAATTTTGGCTGCGGACCGAGCAGGAGCACGGGGACAGGCAGGGGGCTTGTGCTGGGCTCTGCCCTGGCAGCAGCCTTTGGGCTGAGTTTGCACAGAAATTTGACTCCCAGCGCAGGACTGGGCCTGTCTCTGACTCCAGCAAGCTTCTTGAGCTAGACTTTAGGACTCACATATTGTTCTTTATGCTTTGTTGTAGGAGAAATGACCGTAGGGCTTAGCTCTGCTCCGCACTGGCCGTTGTCTCTGCAGCAGTGCTGTGCTCACTGCTGAGCCCTGCAGTCATGGCTGAGTCATTTTGTGCTTAAATCATGTTCGTTACTGAAATTGAGGGAAAAAAACCCCTTTACTTCTCCTGAGAGTGATTTTGGTCCTGTGCATTCCCATGATGCAGAATGGTCCTCAAAAGGGCAGTAATGTCTGCTGAGGTGGAGAGTTTCTGGGGCCAGACCTGGGGAGTGTGCACAGGTTGGTTTGCTGAGGGCAAGATAGGGGATACTGTACCCAAAAAACTTCTTCAGCTAAATTTAAGTATTCTCTGCTGCAGGGTTACCTACGCATAATGAAGTAGCTCTAATGTCTGTGACCTTGCTTAAAAACTGTGTGGTCATGAGAAGCAGACGCTGCTCCAGCAGCACTGTGGGAAGTTGACTCTGCAGGGAACCTTCCCCAGCCATCCTCCCTTACATCAAACCTGGGCTGCTGGAGGTGTCATCCTGGAGCTGGACGTGGCTGGAGCCCTCACTGCCATCAGAGAATGTCCAACCTGACCCCCTCTGTGTGCACAACTACTTAAATGGAAATATTTCTCAGGTTCCTCGTGTATGTAGTAGCATAATTTTGGGGGTGCAAAGCGTGTGGTGGTTCAAATTGTTATTCAAGAATGGACCCACAGTTTGGTAATACACCGAGGACGCATGTCACCTTCCAGCCTCCAGTTAAAAAATTACCCTGTGAGATGGTTACAGCAGTAAGACACAGCTTAAGTATTTAAATATGAAAGAGCAGTGCCACACTGTTCATTTTCAGTGAGGAGCACTGACTGTATCTCTGAATAAACAGAGAACAGCTTTTTATGAGAGATTTTTGTTGTATTTTATTTGGCAGCTGTCTTAATAGGAATTCTTCAATAGTATTTATTGTATTTTGTGCTGGTAGGGGTGAGAGCCAAAGCAGAATCTGAGCAGTTTTACTTGCTTTACTCATGAACAATAAGAAAATATTGCTGTATTAATTACTTTTGTGCTTTATTGGCAAAAATAAAGAGATCCTATAATATGAAATTGCTAATATGAGAAAGGCTTTGATTTTCTCATTAGCACAGGATATTTTGCATCTGTTCTGGTTCACAAGTGCATTGTCGGCACTTAAATAATAATAATGACTCAGTAATGAATAAGAATAACAACAAATAAGCATGTGAGTATTCAGGCAGTCAGGCACCCTCCGGTGTTTATCAGTAGGTTGGTTTCAGAGGTCTTGCAAAATGAGCTGTTCCCATATGCCCATTCAGATTTTCTTAGATCATTGCACAGCCCGGAGATTCATTTTGCAGCTGACATGGCTGGGTTATATACAAGCACTTTTTTCATTGTATGTCAGTAGTAAAGTGCTAAAGTTGAAATGGGAAATGTTTCTTCCACTTAGAGACATTTAACTCTCCATTTTTCCTCTCCGTTTTTTCTTCTTTCTATTATTTTTGTGTGTGAATAGAGTCTTAAGTATCTCATTGTTTTGAATTTGCGAAAATACCAGAGCACTGGATTGTTCTGCCAGTCTTTCAAGTATGTTCTTAAAAACATAGCCTGGAAACACCTTCACTACAGTTCAACTCAGCTTGTATTAAATTGTCTCTGCTTCTGTAGGTACTCTTAGAAAAACAGAGAATGTTAAACTAATGTTTGCAGTCTATCTTGAACATTAAAAAGCCCAGGAATCTAAAATGAAGGTTTCTGATTTGACTTTTGGTTTATAGCTCTGTCTCACCTTCTGTGAAGTCTCTTGCCTGCCTGTAGAATATGCCACACAGTGCAATTTATGGATTTCATTTTTCTCCAGGTCTTATCTAATATCAAATAGTTAAGAACAGTGATAAGTGAAGGATAGCTCAATATTCCCTTTATCGTTAAAACAGTGGCTAATTTTGTCAAAGTATATTAACTCTTAGCCTTATTCTCAGAATAATTTGGACTAATGATGTGGCTTCATGGTTAAGAATTTAAGACAAAAGGAAAATGATGTTGAAATGAAAGTTGGTGGAAAAAAACCCAGCAATTATGCTATGAGTTACTATTTTCTTAAAACACTACTTTGCACTGTAAATTATACCCTTATGACCCTGCAGCTCAAGAGAGTCACAAAGAAGTGTATATGTATATAAACAGTGATCTGGAACCTGACAATTCTTGTTCAAATTCTTGCAGTTTTGGAGTGGCAGGCAAGAGGGCATCTTCTTTGTGAAGAGTCTGAATTGTACCTGTCCATTAATTCCATTAAATACCTTTAAAACAGATTACCAAAAAGTGCCCTTATTGATTGCTCCAAGTGTTACTTGCTTAAAGAAGTCTGCCTGTGTTGAAGTACACTTCAGCAATATATGTGAAACAAATAAAAGCAAATTTTACCTTGTTGATTAAAATTATTTTTTGGTCCAACTGCCCTCAACTATTCATGGTAAAAATAAAACAGGAAGGGAAGAATAATAAAAAAAAAAAAAGGCAGCAAAACAAAACACAAAAAAAGTCCTCTTCCTCCAATTAAAACAGTTTAGACTTGGATAAGCCAAAAGAAATTGGTAAAGTAAGTAGTTTAATAGCACATGACCTGTAAAGTACTTAAAGTGATCTGTGAATGGAAGCTACCCTAAGCCTGCTTCTTGTCACAGTAATTTGTCTGGTTTAAGAGCAGAATAAGTGGGTCTCCTTGGCAGTACAAGAGCAAGTAGATCACTAGGTGAGATCAGATAGGAGTCTCTGGTGGTATCAACTAAACTACAACAAAGCTCTTCTTTGACACCATTTCTGCTGCTGTTACTTCTCTTAATAAGTGTGCTAATTATCATGAACCTGATAAGGCTTATATTAATTGACTGAACTAAATGTAAATTCTGGTTAAATAGAGAGTGGTTCAGTAGGCTTGACAGGTGCTGATTTGCTTAACTGCTCTGTTCTGAGTCATGGTATGCTTCAAAACAAAATAAGTAACCCATGAATTTTGGGAAGGCTTCAAACGCTCAAGTTTTACTCCTAAAACAGAAAAACTTAAAGTTTTCAGTTTTCTGCCTTTCTCCCCTGTCCTGTGATGCTTTATGCAAAGCCAGTTAGTTCTTACAGTTTTTGTACTGTAGCCATTTGTGTATTTGCATGGCACAGAGTGGTGTGGCCTGTTGGTCTCCTGACATTATTGCAGTAGGAAATGCTGGAAAATAAGCAGCAGCAGCAGCCAGTGTGATGGGTGTAGGGTAGAAGGGGAGTTGCAGTTCGAGGGTGTGTGGAACCTTCTGGGCAGATGCTCTCTCTGCCTCACTCTGCGTGTTTGCAAAATGGATACTTGGCTTTAGAGACCCTTCAGGGCCTTGTCGTTGTGAGGATACATAAATACCTTTCAAACAGATTTCATATGTCCAAGCAAAACTGTATCAGTATTAAAATGTTCTTCTTCTACTTGGGAGGAGGGAATTTCCTAGTTAAGTGCTCCGTGTTGTAAGTGGAGACATGGAAATGGACATGGAAGAAGCAAACATGATACCTCTTAGCAACAAATGTCACAGACATTCTTGGGAACGCAGGAATATTTATAGTGTATTTTATGTATACCATCATTTGACACTGCCATTAGTGCACACAACCTCTTCATTTTAATTGTCAGGAGAGCTGTCACACTGTAACACCCTGCAAGAACAATCAGCTTTTATCATTCCACAGCTACATTTCAGTACTTTGTAAGATCTTTTAATTCCTTTTTCCCCTTCTCTCTACACATGTTTATGGGTAAGGCAAGTGTCTGAAAACTGGTGTCCTCTCCCTGTCAAGTGGCCCTGGCAGAACAAGTTTTCTCCTCTGTGCTCAGGTCTGGCCACTTCCAAAAGGAAGCTGAGGAATCCCTTATTCCTGTACTTGATGCCCACTGTCATCTCAGTCATGCTAGGGACTCACTTCTGTATTCCTTCTTGCTAGGTAATATTCTCCTTCCCAAAACACTCCTGAAGCAATCTCCCATCGATCCAGCAAAAGGCAGATGTATCATGAGACCTTTGCAGTGTTTTAGGACTCTGTAATCTCATGAGAAAGGGGCTGGAGTGATACCTCAGACTTGGTTTTGATGCACGAGAGATAAAAGTAGCTGAGTGGTTTTCTGCCCTGTGCACACCACCTGTTCCAGTAAAAAGAGGAAGCTTTAGCTGCTTGTGATGGTCATGAAACTAGCTGCACTTCACTGAGGCATCCAGGTGCAAATAAAACCCCCCTGTCTGAAAGTGCATGAGGTAATAAATTGACTGTTGATAAATTAGAACGCAGCTGCGCTTCTTTGCGGGGTGAGGGTCGTTCATTTCTCTGTGTGTCCCCTTGTCTTTTAATGCAGGGTAATTACCACACTTTAGTTTGGATTGCAAGATCATCACATGCTTTCACTGCAGGCAGGGCTTTATTGAAACTATTCTGCATTATATCTACAAAGGTTGAAAGGAAGAAGGGGGGAAATAGAATTACTTCCTGCCTAAGGAACATGCTGCGGGGCTTTTTTTTTTTTTTTAGTTTTGTATTCACTAATTTACTGTTTGTTCTAGAGCAGCAGTGAGTGGGAGTTAAACTTTAAGTGCACATTTGGCTCTTTAAAAAGACATTTAGTGTACAATTACTGCTGTTTACCATCTTATAATTGTTGTGTGTTTAGGCTTAGTCAGGCTTAGGAAGATGGGTGTCTGTAATCTTAGAGGGCTACAACTCCCTGTCCTAGTTTTTACAAAAGGGAAAGTAATTATAGATATTGAGATAGATACAGAGATAACACTTTATGCTGTGATGTTTTAGTGATTAGTGTAAAATAAACACATAGACAAAGAGAGAGGTTGTGGTGAAAGATGCTGTATGTGGCTGCAGTTTCAGTCAGTGATATTTGAGCATGATACTCAAATCCAGTCTGGGTTTCAGGGCTGCTTCTCACGGACTCCCCAGATTTGCTGTTCTGTACTTACACAGGTGCACAGTTTATAAAAAGCTGGGTTTAAGAAAGGGGATGTATTTGTAGTAACAACTGTACGTTACACCACATCAGAGTAGAAGTGACCGCAGTCACGCCTCGATTGGCAGCGCGGTGAGCAGGGGTGTCAGCAGGTCCAGTGACAGGGGAATATCACCATCAACCTCTGCTGGTTGACATCTTTGTTAGGCAGGAAATAGCAGAAACATGGATAACTGTGTATCTGGGAAGAACAGGGCTTAAAGTGTAGTTTATGGGAGCAGCCAAGAGTTGGAAGGTGCAGGTCTCCCAGTCTGGAGTCCATCACAGGAAGAGCAATTGGATGTTTCAGCCTGCTTTGTCACTTGTTGCTCAGTAAAACTGTTTGTCTTTTCAATAATGCATGGACAAAGCACTGGAGAAATATGGATGAATCCAGGTGTAAAATACCTAGACAGTGGTATTTCCATTCTAGAGTTACTGAGATGTGGTCTTTGTGGCTTGGCAAAGGATCCCTTGCTGACATACATTGTCTGGATTTTTTTCACAAGGAAATGCATCTGTGAGGAACAGGCTGAGATGGGTATTCGATGCCTACAGTGGAGGTATAGATTAAGCTAAATGGGTTGATCTTCCTTTGAACTTGAGTGGAAAAAGAAGTTGTGTGAGAACAAAATGTGGCAAATATGTAACTGAAAATGCCACAGTACTAGAAAGTCATGAGAGGTAGTTAAAAATCATCATTAGCTAAAACAGTATCTTGTTCCTTTAATTCAGTTTTATGACCCCCTGTGATTAGAGTATGGTGTTTTTCTTGAAACAGTAGAATATTACTGGATTTCAGGGCAGTCATCTGAAATTTTTCACTTATAAATAAAATTTATGCTTTCAGCTTTATTTGTCAGTAATGTTTTTGAATTACAGGTGCTCTAGAGAAACAAATCTGAGGGCTATTTTGTAGCTGAAAGCCTTTGAGAAAATGTTCCTATCATTCAAAAAAGATCTGAGGCTCTGAGTAGGTATTGTGACTGTCATATTAACTTTCAAACTTAGAATGCAAAGGACAACTAATCCTTCCCTCCTTGGCAGAAGTCATATGCTGCTTTTTAAATTTCTTCACCACGTTTTATTTTTAATGTAATTTTAATGAAAAGGTAGATCTGGCATTATAAAGTTGTTGTTTGTTGCTTCTCTTCTGATGTTAGAATGATAGGAGTTCCAGCAGTGTTACTTCTTTTTTTTTTTTTTNAAAGAGCCTGTAGTAGTCTCTGGATTGATACCACAGAGCTTCAGTACTTGGGTGTTACAAAGGTGGAAAACAGGGAGGGAGGTGGTGAAGATCAAATCCACCCTCCCATTTAAAGGGTGGAGATAAAGCCTGATACAGTACCCCACCTCTCCTTGATAAGGCTGCTCTGGCTGTGTTAATGCTGCTCCTTCTCTCCGTGTTGAACTTCACCCACTGACATTAAATCCTCTCTCATAAGTGATTGGTGTACAAGCCTACTCTGTGATTTCCAGGCGTGTCGAGGGATTTAGCTGTACAAGCTTTTTCTTGTATTTGAAATGCAACTTTTTGATAGTAATAGGAAGCATGGATCAAAATGTATGATTCATCCTTCTTTGTACCCATAAAATCCTGTAACAATAGCCAAGCTAATTAATATAGTTAATTAATTTGTTCATAAGAATTGGTAGGAAAAAAACCGACCACCCACAAACCAGAAATCCTACTCTTTTTTTTTAAAAAAAATGCCTTTTTGATGTGAATCCAGTTGGGTTTTTTTAAGACTGAACATTTAAATGGGAAAATACGTTCTTCCATAAAGTACAGAATTTCAACAATTTTATGTCAGTACTGGTGGAAAATTTTTTAATTTAGAAAAGGATCATTTTTGCCAGTGGAGGAGGAAAATAGTTTTGCTTTAAGAAATAAATCTGAGCGTCTCTTAATAAACACTAGCTTTACTGTGGTTTTTATCTGTATGTGCTTTCATAAAAGGTTCTTTTTAGTGCAATGCACATTTGCTTAAATCCTGCAATACCTTAATGCCTTTCATGCTAGTGCATCCCAAGGCACTTTACAATCTGTAAAGTTAACATTAGAAATGCAGCACATAAAATTCCCTAAGACAATCCTTTTTAAAATGCTGAATAAAACATCTTAACTGTTAAGTTTGGATTAAATGGCCCAGCAGTTGGTGCGTTTTTTCTTTCTGTGGAAAATATGTTTGAAACAAATGACTGAAATGAATAAAGGCTCTGTAAATAATATGACTTCAAATGATATTCATGAAGGCCAAAATCTGCCATCCTGCAGGAGGAAGTCTAGACATGTACAAAGTTCAGCTCTGCTAATTAAGAGGGAGCAATACGCTGCAGTGAGTCAGAGCAATTTTATAATCCAAATGCTGCTAAAAGGGACTCTTGTCAACCTCAAAATCTTACTTGTTTTGCAATCACTGGGTAGGGAGACTTGCTGGCTGGGGAGATGCACGTCTTGAATGCAGTCCAGCCTGGTAGTGACCAGAAGCTGTTGCCATCTGATAACTGTTTGTTAGGCTGTGCGAAATAATTGTGGTCTCCTAACAGTTCCCAATGTCAGCATCAAGACAAACCCACCCCCACGCTTGGCACTAATTATTGCCCTCGCTGGCAGCCCTGGTGAGGAGGCCAGGGCCTGGCTGTTGTTTCCCCTTTCAGTGCTTGCAGTGGTCCTGCTGAGAGTGTGTGTGTCTGGTTTGTGGTTAAACGGTGTGTTCGCTCTGTTTTCTGCAGGGCTGCCAGCCCGGTATCTTTTAGAAGTACTGATTTTTATCATTATGAAAACAAGATCCTTCATCGTCTTCTCACTCCACCTTTTAGGTCTGCTGCAACCTGATTTTTTTTATATCGATGCATTTTTTTAAAAAAAGAAAACAAGCAGAAACAAAAAAACCCCAAACCAGCAGAAGAAAACAAAACCTGTGGCAGATACGAATTTGTTGTGCAGGATGAGGCCAGGAAAGAATCAGTGCTTTTAAAATAGTATATTTCTTTCCAAACTAAAAGAAATAGAATGTACACTGAAAAATAAAAACCAAGAATAACAGCCAGCTGATAGCAGTGGAATACATAAGAGAAAGAAAAAAAACCCCAGGATTATGCAGCCTCAGAAAGAGCCAACAGATGTTCAGGGCGGGTTAGAAAAACAACATGATCAACAGTACGAAAGCTGCGACAGATCTAAACAAAACCCCAAAATAGATGCAATTCTAGAATAAGCCTGGAAAAGAGAAATCATTATAGGCTTTCCTCAGCACTGGTCTGTGATAAAACAAGATTGAAACTTCTCAAAAAGGGAATTTATACTGACCTGGGTTTGCAACTTCATTGCTAGAGACTTCTTGCCCACCTCTGCCAGCGGGTAAATTGGAAACAGGCTAAAAATGAGCAGTCTGTTCCTGAGGCAGCAGAGGTGCCTGCATGAGAGCTAATTGCTGGCCCTGTAACAGAATGGTGTGTTTTTTAGGAATGGGGAACATAATAGCTGTATCACTTAATTTTTTATTTTTTTTTTTCATTTTACTGGACGATTTCAGGTAGAAGCAAGTCCACACAGACCATGTGGCCTCTTCCCTTGGTGCACAGCAGTGTGTTCCCCAAGTGAAGGAAATGTGAAATGCGGGTACAGCCAGGTGTGTGTGATTAAGAATGATAACGAGTGTGCCTGGCTGGGACTGGAATCCACTTGGGAGTCAAATGTGGGTGGAGATGGAGCAGCTCTTTCTTCAGGAAACCTGCATTTTTGGGGGCTATTCTGCTTAGCCTGAAGTGAGCCCACAGTTGCTGGAGCCAGCCCAGACTTCCTGCCTGTGACTGTAAAGTGCTATTTTGTGTATGGATCCACATCTGAATTTTAGTAAGGTAGGCTATTGCTCTGTCTTTATCATAACGTTGGAGAAGCACCAGAACAAAGAACCTCCACCAGTTGCTGTGGGAAGGACGTGACCTGGGTGCCTGTGTGTGGACAGACCCCATGGCAGGGGCACCATGTCAGGTGAGGCTGCCCAGCCTCACACCAGCCTTCCCAGGGAACCCTCTGGAAATGCTAATTGTCGCATCTACATTAATTTGTATAAATTATGCAAATCAGCAGTTGCGCACCGCTGTGGTTTAGGTGGTTCTCGTGCTGTACTTACAACTTCACGTTGGGCTGACACAGGTTTTTATTCAGTACAATAAATGGTTTTGCTGCAGTGTTTGGGAGGCAGGTGTTGTTGGTTTTTGGGTGGAGGTGCCCTGGTTTGCCCAGGCTGCTCCCCTTGTTCTGCTCTCTGCTGATGTCCAGACCCTTCCTGCAGTGGCACAAAGAGAGGAGCTGAACTCGGGGCGTACGATTCCAGAAGGAATCCAGCTCTGCCTCTTCAGATGAAAAGGTTAAAGACTTTGACACGAGATAATTATAAAAGGAAAATGAATCTTTTCTTGGATCAAAAATTATTGTGTAAAAGAGTGTGTAAATTATGGCGTGCAAGTTAAGTAATGGCTTTTATACTGAAATCTGGAATTACTGTGATGAAGGAGATAGTGTCAAACTGTGGTAATTTATTTCATTTTGGTTTCTCAGATCTGCAATGAATTTAGGAAATTCAAATTTATAGCAAGTGGGTCTTTGTAAGAATTTCTCTGCAAGAATGAGGATGCTTTATGTTACTTCCATAGAGGTCATATTCATACCATTATTCTAGCTAGTACTTCCAGTTGGAAAGTTCCCATGTATGATTTGTTCCACTGACTTCTGGAAGTGGATTTTTCAAACTTTAAATGTTACTACCTCATTTAACTTACATCACTGCTCTTCAGTGTTTGAACAGGGATATGGTGATGAGCATAATGCAGTATTTTGCTAATGAACCATAAAACCTTCCAAGCACTGTTTTCTTTCTTTTTTTTTTTTTTTTTGTGGAAGGTTTGGGATTTGGTAAATTTCTTTCCAAGTCGTGCATAACTGTAGTTTTTGTTACTGCACTAGCGTGCTAAGAGCTCAGTTTGAAGTTTCTCTAGACAAAAATTAAAATTCTCAAGATATTTAAGTCAGATTAAATACAAAGGCTCCATTTTATTCCTAATGGAGGATGGTTATGAAGTGTTCATAAGGATAATTCACCTGTGTGCCACAACACTTCATACAGAAGAGGGCTGTTGATGGTGCAGAGCACACAGTCTGCCTTGTGCTAAATCAAAACCTGGGGTGCAGCAGAGTCTTTCTGTGTTTGTTTAAAGAAAGAAGTGAGCAGGCTATATATCTGCTGTATCTAAACCGTGCTCTTTTGTAAACACAATGGCTATTTTTGAACCCCGAGCAGGATGTTTCTGGTGGAGGGATAATGCAGATGGATCCTTGCGTGCTCACAGGCTCACTCCGTGTTCGTCACTCGGGGAAGGGGCTGTGCTGTCGTTCCTTTAACTGGCAATTCTTTTGTGGTGTCAGTATCATTTCCTAGCAAAATTGGCTAAAGGAATTGTTTCAAACACAATAGATGTTTTGAACCGGCCTAATTACTTACTCAACAGCCAATAACTTTGGGAATTGTTTTCGATGTGAATTCTAGATACAAATTGGGATATCTTTCCATTTGTTTAAAAAAGATTAAGCCAATAGGAGAAAAAAAGGATCTTTACCCATTTTCACTGAGCAGTGAAGTTTGAATATACAGCTTGCAATTGAAACTATTTTTTTCCCAAAGCCTTTGAGGGCTGTTTCTCAGTCTAGTGTAAACAATTTATTGTTAAAGTCCTAGAATATTTGCATTTTAATTAAAGACAATTTTAATTAAATACAAAACTTTAATCAGAAAAGCAGAGTTTAGGCAGATAGTGTACTTGCATGCTAAGCAAGCTTTACTCTGAGGGGACCTCTACTCTGTGTAAAACTGGTTTCTGTGGTAGTTTAAGCAGGAAAGTTGTAAATGCATCTTCCTTGCCTAACTTACCTACAAATTGTAATCTCCCTCCTGCATCTTTTAACTGCAGTAAATATTCTTCCTACAGGCAATTAAATGAAAGAGGGGGTGATGCAGAAATCTTAAAGGGGCAGTGAGCAGGAAAAAGTGCACTTGGAACTCCTAAGGATGCCTGTGAAAGTAAATGTTAAAATTACAGTTGCATATTTTGAATATTCTGCATCAATTATGTGTTCAATTATTATTTTCTTTTTTTAAGCATAGGCAGTTCTGTGTCCATGTAATGTTAGATAATATCTGTGATACCTGGAGTGTCTGAGCCTGGTAGTGCTGTAATGCTAGAACAGCATCTGGAGTTAATACCCATTGGTTTTGCCCTGTTCTATGATGTAGTGAAGTAAATTCTGAGGTCTGACTGGCAAATGTATTTTTAGAGTTTTCTTCTTTATTTGGATGGGAATTTGCTTAGGCCAAGGTGGCACACCTGGACGGTGGGAGTAAATCCTAAGGTACACAAGAAGCAGGTGTTTTTCTGTACGTGTTCTACCTGTCTGTTGGAATTCAGTTAATTCTTTATGAAATAACAACTATGAACCAAAATGATAAATAGAGGATATTTCATGTTTACCCATGGCTACATATTTTGAAAGCAGTAGTTCTCCATTAAAGTCTCATCATTGACAAACTGCTCCTAAAAAAAAATTAGAATGCAGGTGTCACTCAAGATCTGTTTAGGACTGAGACTTCTGTTGTGATTTAGTATAATATTGGCATCGTGTTTTAATTCAAAATGGATATATAGCGTGCATATAGAAATATTTTCTCTTAAGCCTACACTTACTTGCAGTAATGGCAAAGCAGTTAATATATTACCTTTGCTAACAGGAAAAGCGGTGCATATAAATATTTTTAGTCAATAATGTATTTTTAAAAAGGTTTCTCAGTGGGATCAGATTTATGTTGTCAGAAAAATTTATTCCGCTGCCAAGCGCGGATGCCCGGCCCGCCGTGTGTGCTGATATTTACAGAGCAGTTTCTTCCTGGACCTCACTTGGATGTGGTGATGGCAGGGTTATGTAAAGAACTGGAGAAACCAATCCAGGGCTCCTTTAGTGCAAAATCCTGCCTTAGATTGGTGTGATCCAGGAAAGCTCTGCCTCTGCACGTGCGTTGCAGTTTTTGGTAGCGTTGGGGTCAGGAAGGGGCAGGGATCTGTGCTGTGCATCTGAGAACAGAATCTTGCCTGAAGCATTTGAGATTTTCCTGATGTATTAAACGGGCCATTTTCCTCCCCCTGTTACTTCTGTGCTGCTGCCAGCTGCAGTTCAGCCAGGTAGAAGTTGGAGCTTGCTCCTTTGGGTTCCACAGATAAAAAAAGTAGAGAATAATAGTATTTGTGCATTAGATTTTGCCAAGTGTGCATGTTTCAACCACTGTTGTTAAAGAGCCTGCATATAATTTGTTGTACAAAATATGTATATAATGAGAAAAATATGCTTGAACAGAGATTTCATGTTGCACAGAGTAGCCAAACCATATAATGAGTAAAAAAAAAAAAGCACAGTGCTGCTTAGATCCAGTTTAAAACTAATGATCACAAAATAATTTGAATTCAACTGCTTTGAAAATTAAAAGCCTTTAACATATTTTTTAAAAAATCATAATTCCCATTTGTTTTTACAGTGCTAAGATCAGTTTGTGAACTTGTTGCATCAGGCTTGATATCTTTTGATGGAGCTATATTCAGTTACACTGAATTTTTTCCAAAAATTTTAATTGGTTGAATGAAATCTCTTCTCCCAAGATAGAGGTAGCTAAAGCCAAGGAGGTTTTTCGCTGCTTAATTAGCCTGGTTTGTGAAATGATTTGGTAGAGGAGATGTCATGAAAAATTTGATGCATCTGTGGTGACTTTGAGGTAACCCATCAGTTTTATCAAATAAAGAGCCAGAATTTTAGGGTTGGTTTTTTTTTTTATTGATGTATAGGTGTAAAGTAAGCAGAATATTTTCCCCCTTCTTTTTATGTCCATTTTGAGTAATTCTAGTTATCTAATCAGCATAAAATGTGCTGTGCAGTTAAATAGCACTGTGTGATTATACCTGATGATATACTCCTTTTTTAAAGGAAAAAGAATCTAATAACAGGATTCCGTATTGATTGTGCTGCTAATTCTGCCTTGCAGCCCAGACTGGCAGAAGGCAGGTAGCTGAATTGTATTTAACGGTTTTATTGTGATGTGACTAAGATGGATGTGACATGGTCCTCTATTATTCGTTTGAGAGTGTGGACACTAATGAAGCCATTAGCTGAGCTAAGGCAAGTGAAGAAAATAGGGAAATTACCATTATTCTGAAGCCATTAAGTTGTAATCTGCCACTTTCTCTCCTTACTCAAAAAGGCATCTTCTTTTTAAGGCCTCCCTGACTGTCCTTTAAAGATTCATTAATTCATTAACTTTCCAAAGGAGATGGAGGAAACACAATTGAAATTTTAATCAGCTCAGTGTGTCATATTATTAACATTTTGAGTGTATCTGTATTCACTGTTGCACCACATCAGGTTAAGGTTAAATAAACTACATTACAGCAAATAATGTTCTGTTTCATACTGTAAAACATAAAATGTTGAAGGCAGAAATTGGTTTCATGGTTAAATTAAATTACAATACAGAGCTCATATTAAAAATATTGTCATTCAAATGTATGTTCTTTGGAGGAAATGCAATACTATCTCCGTGTTATTAACATCAATATTTTCAAAATATCCACGATTAGTCTAGTCTCTGTGAAAGGCTATATAAAGCACTAAAAAAATTTATAAATGTCTGCTTTTACTATGTTCACACTTATGATCAATGCTTTTATTTTATCTTTTATAAAGCGAGTGACTGATTTTAGTGTCTCTCTCCAAATGGGTCATTTAGGCATTAAATACAATTACAACTGCAAATTTTTTTGTTCGTTATTACTTTCATTTAGATGCTGTGTAGCGCTGCTTTTATCTATCCCTACTTTATTATTAAAAAAAGTTCCCTTTTGCCTTAGTTGTCCTGGAATGTCCTGGAGCACAGTGAGCAGCTTCTGGCCTTGGACCTGATTGAGAGACAGCTCAAAATCCATGAGTGCTCTTCCTTAAAAATTTCAATGTCCCAAATGAGAGGGAGTGAGTGCCACTCTGAGTATGGGATCACTCCATTTGATTCCAGATGACCAACAAGAACTTTTTGGAGTTTTTTTTGGGGGGAAGAGGGGAATCCTATTTTGTTTTGGGCTTTTTAGTAGTGGTTTTATTTATGTCTCAGTGTAAAGAATTCTGAGGCACAGAGGCTTTCTGGGAGGTGTGTGTTTTAAGGGCTTGAACCCTTTTGTTGCAGGGCTAGGTCTCACACATGCACAAGGGTATGTTGGAAAAAAAAAAGAGTGGGAGCAATAAACAGAAGCCAGAGCCTGCAGGTTGGAGGTGGGATGAGGCATGAAGACAAAGGGAAGGTACTGGAGGCCTGAACGTGCTGTTGTTTCTGTGAACTTGAAGTTCCATTCTGGCTTCTCCCTCATCTTCCTCTATGTTTATGTTTGGAAACACTTTCCAGTTGGTTTTGTACTGTTTTGCCCTTGTGCTGTATCACACCACTTTTAAGCAGAGATAGAACAAAGCCTGCAAGCTTGATGTTAGTATTTATGCTAGGCAGGCAAGCCTGGTATAAATCTGAGGTGTTTTTCTTTTCTTTTCTTTTTTTCCCTAGTTGTGATAGTGTCAGTTTGATATATCACCTTTCATGTTGTGTTTGTACTTGAGGTCAGGAAACTTCTGAGTTGTGCCTATCATCAGCATTGTAAATACAAAGTAGCCTTTGGCACCTTAGTGTGGTGCCTTGCAGTGGATTTGTCAAAACAAAACAAAATCCCCTCTTTTGTTTTCCCCTGGAGTCAATTACGCTCAGGATGAAGCAGTTTGTGACACCAAGGATAGCAGCTGAAGCATTGCAGGCTAACCTGCTTATCAGAAGTGCTGGCATTGGTATTTTCTAGTATCACTGGCCAGCTTTACTGGTCCATTGAGAACCTCTGCTTTCAGCAGGGCTTGCAAAACTCATTAAAACTGCTTTTCAGATTCTTGAGCTTCCAGAGAGTACCCACCTAAATAAACTGATTATTCTGCTGTGTCAGTGCTGGCAGTTCCTGGGGGCAGGACCTCTCCCCTTCTGCCTGTGAAGAAGCGCTTTGATGGGGAGGTGGATCAGTGGCTGTGCCCTCCAGGCCTGTCCTGCGTGCCCTGCTGCAGGGACATGGGGTGGCATGTGCCAGCCCCGTGCCATTCCCTGTCCCTGGGGACGTGCTGCACTTTTATCTGGGATGCACTGCCCATAAACAGCCCCTGAGTGGGTGCTAGGGCGGGTTCTTGGGCTTCAGAGATCTCGTACGTCGCTCTGTAAATGTCTGCACCCACCTTTGTAGCTGCTGGAATTGTTTGTGTGCTGTGTGATAATGCCCATATATGCATGATGTATACATATGCATGGTGTAGGGCATGTATATTATCATATGATCTGTGTACACATGTATTAAATCATCTATGTACAGTTTGTCTGTATGTTCTTAAGATGATGCTTGGTGGCATCACACAGGATGATGGAATTGCAGCTGGTTTCTCCACACAACTGGAAAATGGGCTGGTGATCTGTGGTTTCCAAGCTTCAGTACAGCCATGGCTTAGTAATTTAGCAGCAGTTGCTTTTCTGTGTCTTGGATTTCAAAAAATACCCTCTCCTATGCTTAAGTGTAACATGAAATAATGTAAAGAGTTGTATTTCTGAACAAAGCTTTTGCTATTGTGCAGGAAAAGTTTGGTTTCGCTCCCTCCTGAGATAGGTCAGCTGATTAATTTTGTTGCAGCTGCAGCAGCATAGGAAATGTGGCTCAGGTGTTCCCATATTGCTGTTGCATGTCAGATATAGGCTGGCTTTTGTGAGTAGAATTAGATTTTAGCTGTGTTCTAAGGAAAAAAAAAATAGAAAATCCAATGGAGAAAAATTAGCTACATGCCTCCCAAGCAGGAGAATGTGAATCATGTATTTTTGTTTTGAAGATAAGTAGATGTTCTTTAAACATCAGTAGATTAAAAAACTGCTTTTGGCTTGGGATGGGGTTTCCAGATCTATCTGCTGGTTTGGGACCCAGTCACATCTGCTGTGACGTGCTGTGCTTGAACAGAGCTTTCTTCCCATCTCCTTCTGAGGTCACAGATGACCCTGGAAAGCTTTGAGATAGACTTTTTCATACGGTTATGAGTTCTTCTGTAAATAAAGCAAATCCTCAGGAGTGAGTGTGAGGCATGGTTGATCCTGAAAAATGATGAATAGGAGTGTGTTTTGAAGCTGGGTGAAAAAATCCACATGTTGTAATTTATTTATTTACATCCATTACTCTGCACTTCTCCAAGCACTGAAACTTGACCAGAACACAAGAACTTATTGCAGATCTGCAAAGTCCTGTGCAGTGGGGACTGTTCTTACTTATTGCTATCAGCAGCAATAAATGTAGTAAACATAAACCTCTCACGACAGCCTCATGCATTCCTCAATTTGTGACTTTTTCAGCAGCCAGAAAATAAATGAACTTTGCAGTGGGTCTGAAAAGGGGTTATCAGCAAACTCTGGGTCTGCAGTTTGAGGAAAAGATCAGGTTTCAGTGTCCATATTCTCCATGGAAAATACTGGCATCAGGATCTCCTGAAGTTTTTGGGGGGCTGTTGTCATAATTGTGGCTGTCTTCCATATGAGGAACAGGACTAACAAAATCCAAACAAGCAGAAGGAGCTAAACCCAATGTGTAGAAGCTTATATCAAAATTAGCCAGGCACCCCTACAGACTTTGGAGCATCAGTGGCACTACAGAAGCAGCTAGTCCCAGGAGAGAAAACACCAATGTCTGTTTTGGGTGGAAACCACAAAGCATGGCTGCATCTGAAAAAAAAAAACAACCTGTGACAGCTTTCCTGAATCTTTCCTGAGATCCTTAGGAAAGCTCATCCCCTGTATGTCTTCAGATGGTTTCCCTGTTGACCCCAGCATTCCTGACTGTGCTTCAGCATCCTCTGATAGAAGGGAGGTTCTGGGGTTTGGTTTTTCTTCCCTCTCCCCTTCAGCATATCCAAGCAGGGATCTCAGTGCTGTGCCTGGAGTCCCCTGTCTGTACTGAAGTTATTAACTGCCCTCCTCGTGAACTTGGTTTGAGATGGAAATGTGTGTGAATAAACAATGTGTATGATTCAATTCTCCCTCTCGTGGTCAGACAGGGCCCTTCTCACATTTCTTCAAGCACAGACGTATCAGATGTGATTATTTTATGTAACCTGCATCTTTTGGGAGCCTCCCATGGCCGTAGTACAACCAGGATTTAATGGGGGAGTTACTGATGGTTCCTGAAATACATCTATTGACTTTTTGCCACACGGTGAGCGGACAGATTGGAGATGTGAACCCAACTGCAACGTTCCTGTGGGCTTGTGTGAACCTCTCCTGTGCACACCTCCCCTGAGCGTTTCTAATTTGTCTCTGTTGTGGTGTTAAAGTGTCTCTGAAACACAGCTCCCTTTATCATCCTCCTGGCACTCCTGTTGACTCCAGTGGGTGATACAGTGTGAGCTCTGTTGCTTTTCAAGGATGCTGCAGTGTCGTTGACTTTGACAGGAGCACTCCTCTAAAAAAAAGAAAAAACGAGAGGAGGATTTGCCTCTCTGTTATAAATCCCACTGTTTGGTAAGAAAAAATCCTGAGGATTTTGTTCAATGATATTTTAGGCTCCCCAGAAGGAACAAAACCCTACTTAAAAAAAAAAAAACCAACAAAAATACACCAGCCCTGCACAAATGTACAGGATTAAGGATTCCAAAATCGATTCTTAATTATTGTTTAATTGATTTCAGATATAAAAAAGAAACAGAAAAGAAGAAAAAATTTAAATATATTCTTTACACAGGGCTTAACAGCCATTTTTTATCAATGCAGATATTAGAACAATACCAAAATTCTGTCATGAGCAAAGCCTCTGTACACCAACTGCCTTTTGTTCAGTTTTATCATTGAGGAGCAGGAGTTTTACTTTATTAGTTTTTCTGATTTATGTCACAAATATTTTCTGTCTCATGCATCATTTTTAAGTGCTGTTTACACTTATTTTCATCCACTCACATGGGATAATAATTGCCAGTCTTTAGAACTCCTGTTAAATTCTGAAGCAATAAGTTTAATTGCTTATTATGTATTTCTGAGTAGTTGGTTTCCTCTAAGAATTGTCTAAAGATTTTCCTTGCACAGATCTTGACTCAAAGATTGTCCTTTAGCTAGAAAATATTGATTAGCTTTTGTTTGGCCCCTGTGGAGAGCATCTTATCTCTAAGACTGGGTTTTGTTACTATAAGGGTTGACAGAATTCAGATTTAACCAGGTGAAGTCGGCCATGGTCAGTAAAATGTTAAAGAATCACTGTAATAAAACATTATATTAATCTTGTGATTTTTTAAAAAAAAATTTAAGCAAAAAAGAGATTTTGGGGACTTCAAGCTGACTGAAGTAATTCATGCTAATTGTCTCATCTGCTTGGTATGTCATTTGTCTTCTATGAATATCAATGCCTACATTCATTTAATCTAAAATAATTAATACCCAAACAATTAATAATGAGAGATAGAATCTGAATTAAAAAGAACTTTAAAAGACTTTGAAGCATATTAATGATTTTTAAAGACTGAATGTAAATATTGCATTACATCTCAAATTATATTATCAGAAGAATTACGAAACAAGTAATACCAGATTGCATGAACCTTTTTTTGTTACGTTATTATTTTGTTAGCAAGTGTGTTGTGGCAGGTCAGGGAGGGGTGTCTGAGGCACAGCTGAGGCCCTGTGCAGGCTCAGTGGAAGGGTGCTGTCCGCAGCTGAGCAGCCCAGGCTGTTTCACTGATGTCAGCAGGGAGATAGGTGCCTTTGAAGAGTGATTCAGCAGCTCTCAGTGCTGACTAATCACTAGATTTAGCCACTAGCAAATGCAGGATACACGATGATGTCTGAGCTCCTGCCTTTTAGGGCTGGCACACGGCTCTGACTCAGGGTTGTATCTGCCCACTAATGATCTGGTGCCTCCAGCCCTCTTCTGATGTGAGGTATCTGAGCCCAGCTTGTCTCCTTGAAGGCAGCAAAACCCTCAGAAAGCCTTGCTGCCATAATAGCACTTTGTGGCTTTGCTGTAATAGCCTGGTGGCAGAGAAAGCATGACTTTGGGACTCTCAGCACCCTGAGAGGACAGAGGCTCTGCTCTCCCCAGCGAGAGGGTATCCTGGAGGAACCGGCCTCCATGCACCTGCCTGAAGATGAGCTACAACACAACCAAAAATGCAGCAGTCACAGCACCAGAAGTAAGTCTGATCCTGTAGCTTTGTGGCCTGGGATTCACCTGGGGAGGGCGGTTGGGTCTTTGGTCAGAAGTGTTTGTGTTTTCTAGCTGGTGGGAAGGGGACAGAATAACCAGGATTCCTACTTCTCCTCTTGGCTGACAGCTGTGAGCTGCTGTTGTGCCCTGGGAGTGACCACAGTGCCTTTGAGGGGCAGCAGAACCTGGGTGACCGTGGCTTCCCCACCACGGTGGGATGCTTTGAATGCCAAGCACTCCTTGCTTCCCATTGTCATTGGCTGCTTTGGTTTTAGCAGATCTTTCATGCTGCTGGGGAGAGAATGTTAAAAATGTGAAGCGGATTAAGCAGATGTGGAGGCATTAGCTGAGGAGCAGTCTCTGGCTCCCAAAACCTGCTGTGCTCACCTGTCCTCTCAGGCACACTCGTGACCTGGTGATTTGGAGGGTTAACCAGGCGTGGCTGGAGATGGAATATCACTGGCACACAATTTAACCACCTGGTCTCTTGGTGCTGACATCTTTGTTCAGTCAACAGGGGACAGTACACCCTTGGTCTCTTCTTTCTGAATGTTTTAGGACATTGGCCTAAGAGGTTCCTTCTCAGCAGCTTTCTGGTGGTCTCTGTACTTCAGAGGATCACCCTGCCAAGCAGATTGATGGACTCTGTGCCTGTTAAACTTAATTTTCCCTAACTACAGGTGTGTCTACAGGCTGCAACAGAGCTGGCAGCGTTTGCTTGGCCATTCCAGTTCAGTAGAACAGCCTGATGTGCTGCTGCTGCCTGGCACAGAGGACGTGGCCATGTTGGTAGCTGTTGCACTGATATGTTTCATATGTGGTTGTCTGAGCCAGAGGTAGTTTGGATTTCCAAAGGAGAGAGTTGGAAAGCTTGAAAAGACAAAGGGAATAATGAACCTTGGGTATTTCTGTAAGCATCATTAAAATATCCCAGCCTGGACACTGTCAGTTGTAGGTGTGTTTGTTCATTGACTTCACATCTGACACATACATGACAAATGCTGTCCTGCCTTCCAGTGTTACCCCAGCCATGCATTTGTTCTGTGTGCCTTGTGCTGCTGCTGGCTTTAGGATGTCATGTTGTGAATCAGATCAGCTGAATGGTCCTGCTTATTCTCTTTTGTGGGGGTGGGAATGGGAGGGAGGGAAATTGCTTTGCAGCCAGATTAATTTCCTGGTCTATCTGCCTGTGCAGTTGCATGAATGCCACTGCCAACACAAGGAGGGGAGCAAAATTGCTGCTAAATTAAAATGTTTCTGGACTGCCATCTTTAGATATAAAAGAATAAGTATGATTATTTTGTTAATATTGCTTTCCTCTAGGTTTTGACACACTATGGTCTGAGACCATATGCCTATAATCATTATTCACTCTTGAAATGTAGAAGAGTTATCAGGCATTTTTGGTGGCTTCTCTGAGTGTGTGTATGTATGCAGTCCTCTTTGCTAACTGGATGAAATACATTTATTGGTGGGAAAATATGACTTTGCAGCACATCAGCCTTTAGCATGAGTGATTGCTTGGTGGTGTTTGTGTCTTTTAAACACAGGTGCTTCTGAAGATGTTTTATCTAATTCTCCGTGTTGCAACTCTGCAAAGGGTGAAGGTGCAGAACAACTCCGTGGCCAGTGCTGGCCCAGTGGCTGTGGCTTCTCATCTGGTCACTGACTTTTACTGTGTGTTTTTCCAGTTTCTGTAGATAAATTTACCCAGCTCTACACTGAAGAGTCTAAGAGCTCTCCAAAGTAATGTACATCATACCAATTCCATGTTAAAGTCACAGCTATAGAAATCCTGCTGTAGAATTCTGCTTGGTCTTTAATCAGTGACCTGCATATGAAAAATAAAGAATAAATAATTCTGGTATATATATTTTAATTTGGTAAACATAATCACAGTAGCTTGCTCACTGAAGCAGACAATCGCTTCAAATACAGCTTTTATTGAAGTAAAGTGAATATATTCTGGATAAATTTATATCCATTATAAATTACTAGCTTCAGACAGGTATTGTGAAATACTTAAATTCCTTCTGTTCCCATATTTTCTTAGTTTATTAAGACATTATAACTTCAGTGGATGTGGGAGGCATTAGGAGAGAAATCTGAAATGCATGTGAATAAACAGGTTTCCAGACAGGATGCATTTTTATTTCTTTCCCTGGAATGCATATTTCAAGGTATTAATTCACAAAGTACTTAATAACTTTGTGATACAATTAGTGTTTTATATGCAAGATTCCACTTCTTTCCTTTTTTTAAGCCTTTTACACAAAATTCACTCATTTTACACGTGTCTCTTCATAAATACCAATAATGCTTTAATTTATGGGCGTTTGCTGTTGGGCTTTGTTTAAATGAGTTCCATCCAAAAGGAATCAGAGCCTTGTATTCTTGCAGAAATGAATAAACCACATGAGGTGAATTTTCATACAGGCCATTTCAAACCTGGAGTTTTCAGGGTATAATTTAGATATTGCATTGGTGGTTTATGACCATATAAAGTGGAGGTGTGTAGGTAGGAGGCTGGATAGATGTACTTGTAAAGGGCTGGAAGCAAGGAGGCTGAGTATGGTCTCCAGCAGTGCATTTTTCAGCTCACAGTTTCACATCTCTATCCTAAGGCATTAGATGTTACTAATTCTCCAAGAGCCAAAGATTTGTTTTACAGAAGATTCTGATTTGATTAAGATACTGCTTCGAGACCTAATGTTACTTTAGCAAATCATGCCACGACTGGAAACGCGGATGATTAGAAATAAACTGCATGTTATCTGAGAAACAGAGAAAGAGCCTCATGATTTGGAATGATCCTGCAGAAGCAGTGTTTAGTGTAATGACAGTACACTTAGATTAATTATAGCACTGCTTGCAGGCGCCACTATACACTTAGTGTTGTGTCAGCACTTTTGCTGTTAACCCTGTGTTGCAAAAACTTGTAATTTGGCTCTAAAAAATGAAGAAATCCTCTGGTTTGTATACGGTGCTGTATGCCCTGAATCAACTTCTAGTTAGGGCTTGAATTTTGTTTTTTGTATCCTTAGCTCTCCAAAGGATGTAGCTGTAGAAATAATCATTTCTATTTAACATTGCGTATGTTTTCTGCTCTGCCTGCTTCTGATGGAGAACTTAATTTTACTAAATGCCTAGAATGTTGTGATCACTTCAGATGGGCTGAAATAAAGCCCTGAGATATTTAACCTTGAAAGCTGGAAGGTGCAAGTGTTAAACCATCATTTCACTACCCAGTAGATGAGTTAAATTTGGCTTAATGCGTGTTTATATGATTAGCTGCAATAGCTCTGAAGGATTGTTAGAGTCTGAAATAAGCTTTGAGCATGGCTTAAAAGGCTGTTTACACACAAAAAAATTAGAAATACTCTACAGAAGCTATTACAATTAGTTATGTAAATACTGCAGAGTGGTTTTTAAAATAAACACTGAAATATACTATAGGCAAAGAAGTGACAGTGAAATTAAGTAACTTTTTGACTAAGTCATCAGAATGCTCTTTATCCTTGTGTGCTGTTGAGAAGACAGTAATAAATGCTGAGCAAATAAACTTGCTTGTACCTAGAACATGCTGTCCTGCAAATACAGGAATCTTGACCCATTTTTTTTTTTTTTTAGCAGTTCTTAGCCTCTTATCGTCTCTTGTTTCTAATTTCCACTCCTAGATTGTATTTTACTTTTTTCTGAGTAGAGCTGGCAAGTGGCTCTTATCAAGAACAAATGATGCTGTAAATCAGGACCAAAATCAATGCTGCTGTGGGGTTGTAATAGCGAGATGTGGTTGTGTGGGCCTGAGTGTTTTACCTTCCTCTGAAGCCAAGAGTGAGGCCCTGGGTAGTGTTCCAACCCTTGGCTTCTAATTTACTGGCAAGTATATATATATATATACAGTTTTCTGTCTCAGATTGGAGATACCAATATTAAACTCCTGTTCTAATATGCCTTTTCTCATAATGCAAACAGTAGAAGGCAAGTGGACATTCGTATTCAAATGGAATTGTGCAGGAATGCAGAAAGCACTTAATCCCTTCTCCCTTAATACTGCTAGAGCAGGATTTGGGACTGGCAGGGCTGGCTGAGATGCCTGGCAGCATATATTGGCTCCCTTCTCCTTTGGAGCCTCCTCTGTGGGTGCAAAGGGCAGGGGTGTTGCAGTGGGAGGATGGGTTCTGTCAGCTGGAGGAAGGTATATTTGCCCAAAGCAACAGGCTCTTTAACATCATGGCTGGCCATTTTCGGCCGTAGTTACTGCTCTTCTCCATGATAGGTGGTAGTATAAACAAGGAATGATTTGTGCTGCTGGAATAAGGCCATGTGTGTTATGCCAAATATAAAATGAGAGGGCTGATACGAGTGCCTCTTGGACATGTCTTTCATTACCCTTTACGCTTCTCTTTCCTAATAGAATTTGGAGGAACCCAACACATGCTGTATGCAGGGTTTTATTAGAGTGCTTTGCCTCGGGCCCTTAACTCCTTTAGCTGGTCATTACCTGACCAGTAAAGACCTCTAAACGGGTCATTAATGCTTAAGTAATAAACTGTTTCACAAGACTGTCTAGTGCAGAGCCTCTTCTATCATTTTTACAGTTACTGTTTTATAGATAAATCAATGACCAACAACTGGATATTCTTGTTTTGCTACATAATCTTGTAATAGCAGGCACAGCAAACAGGCAGAGGGTTCTGTGGGCTGTGTCACGAGAGCTGGAGGTGGCCCTGAGTTGTATGGAGGGTAAGCCAGGAGTAAGGTAAAGAATGAAGGCATGTTCTGCTGTTCCCAAAACAATGTGTATCACTGCATCTGTTTCTAAAGTTTTTGGTTTTTTGGGGTTTTTTGGGGGTTTCTTTTTAGTTTTTTTGGCGTTTTGTTTTGTTTTTGTTGATTTTTTCTACTTCTAGAACTTGTGTCATTTCAATAAGGTGGATTTTCTTCCCCCTCTGCCGTATCAGGGACATCACTATATTCTGCTGCTGACAAAGGGAGTTCTTGCACTTTCACAGAGATTTCTGAACTAACAATTAGTTAATCATGTAAGTCTTGCACTCTTCTACTTCATATATATCTGTTCACTTTGAGTTTAGCATATATTAAATTCTTTCCAGGTATGACAGTGATAGTTAGCTGTGGCACACGTGTTTCTTCTGGTTTTTGGCAGGAAATTTTCATCCTCCCCCCCTTTGACCAAAATATCCCTTAAAATAAGTTTCTGTGCATGAAGCTCTAGAGAACTGTTTCTCCCTGGAGAGACAGGAGGAGAAAGTGCATAGTAGGTACCATACAATTTTTTGGCAGATTACCAGGCATTCGATATTTTCATCCTTATTAATATCAGTGTATCATTGATGGACTGCTGAGTGCTGGAATAAGCCAGTGATACACATCTTTTCTCATGTTAACCTTTGAGGAGTGCCAGTCTGTGCTGGAACTGTTGGGTTTTTTGTTTGATTTTTGGCTTTGTTTTTTCTCTTTTTTTTTTTTTTTTGTTATAAATATTACAAAGTGGAATGAATGCTGAAAATGGTTCTTTATAGACACAGAATCTTTTTTTTTCCATGGTGAAATTGAACAAAACTTCTGCAAATTTATGACTTGTAGTGTGATTAATGCCTATGGAGCAAACACTTCGTGATTGTTTTTCCAAGAAATTGAAAATATGTTAGTTATGGGACAAGTTCTCTCTGGCAATGTGAAACAATTAATATTGAACAGCTGTTTATATGATAGACTTTTGCAAAAAATAAAACATTGGCATTTTTTTTATTCATTACTTCTGTGTTGAATTAGTTTTGCATTTGTAGCTGCCATGTTGAATCTAACAAGAAAAAAAAAAGATTAAAAAACATGAGACGAGTTATTTACTGAAGGAAACAACAAAATAAGTGCATTTTTTTTCCTTTTTCCTTGAGAAAAAAAATATCTTTTTTGAGTAACGGCCTTAACGAGATCCACCAAGGGCTTTGAGGTGACTTCAGCCCTGCAGATTGTGCTGGACCCTCAAAGCTGGTGCTGAAAGTCATAACATTATATAGAGTAGTACAAGAATTGTGTGCTGACTTTGAGTTTAAGTAGGGAGGAATCTGACACAGCACTTTGTTCAGTTTACAACTGTCATAATACCCTTAGCACCTGCAGAAGGATTTTAATTCGTTTAGAGCAAAAAAAGCTAACACAGGATTATAAAACAAATAATACTTCAGAGATTGCAGCTCCATGATTGTCCCTTTCTTATCTTTGCTGATAATCTGGCAGTGCTGGTGTGGTAGCAGCAGCAGCAAAGCCAGTGTTTGTACTGAATTCTTCCTTCAGACCTGTGGACAGAAGCTGTCCTGTGTGTCACTTTACTGTGTTAGTACATCAGGAATCAATTTGGTCCCATCTGCAATCACCTGATATAATCAACCTCTATTCTGTTTTGCTCAACTCTCTACCTACAGTAAGTGATTTGTATGGGCATGAATATTAAACTTGCCAAGTAAACGTGTGAGTAAATATGAATTGACAATAAAGGAAAGTTAGATGCGTGTGCTGAAATTGAGTGTTCGTTGTTGTTTTTATAAAATAGCGTTAAATTGCATCATCGTGGTGTGAATAATGATTATTGCCTCCTTTATTTTGTGATAGGAGAGAACAGTAGATCCCAAATAACATCTTTGTATTACTCCTTTCACTTCTGGCTACTGTTGTCTACTTGTTGTAGAGATTTTCTTTAATTTTTTTGATGCCAAACCTGTGTTAGAGCAATTTTTCATGGCTCAACAGCCCTTATTTTTTTTTATATATGACTGACTGCAAGTTTATTTGCGTAATGATTACAGCAAGGCAGATAGAATATTTACAAGCCGTAGCAATTCCTGTGCAAATGCAAGTCTCCAGAGAAGGGCACAATAACAAAGCCAGCAAACATCACAGTTCTCTAAATAAGTTTCAGGCATTGGGGTGGTGACTCACAACATGGATGGGAACCCTGGAGTTTTGGAATAATTTATGGGGATGCTGAGGAGATGGATTTCATTTAAATACAGTAACTGCTGGAATATTTCTAAGTTAAAAAGTCAACTAGTGGTTAAGTAAATATCCTCTTGACCCCTTTTAACTCTTGTGATGTACCATTGTTTTAAACTATTTACTCTCAAATGCTTGAGTCATAAAATGACCCAGGAGAGATGGATTGACCACAGATAGTTAATGCATAGGATTGAGTTGCTTAAAATTTAAACCCCATGCCCATTTTTTATCTAATCTATTGTTCTTTAATTGGATGAAATACGTTAGAAATGGAGGGCTGTGGAGTCTAAAAAATAAAATATAAAAAAAAAAAAACTTAGAAAAAAAATTGGTTTCACACAGTCTGCAGAAAGCATTAGGGGAAAAATTTAGAGAAGAACAGAGGTTCCTTCTTGTTTCTATAGAAACCAATAGTGATCAGGAGGGGAGAGGATTTCTTTCAAGTGAACATTTTAGTGAGGCTGGCTCAGCAGCTCGGTGCTCGGGAGGGCCAGTGTGAAAACCCCAGAGCTCCTGTGGGTGGGGATGCAGCATCCCTGGGCAGTGGCTGGGACAGGCTCACACAGCCCTGGGAGCTCCCATGGGTGGGGATGCAGTGTCCATGGGGCTGTGGCTGGGACAGGCTCACACAGCCCTGGGAGCTCTCATGGGTGGGGATGCAGCATCCCTGGGCAGAGGCTGGGACAGGGCTCACACAGCCCTGGGAGCCCTGTGGGTGGGGATGCAGTGTCCCTGGGCAGAGGCTGGGACAGGGCTCACACAGCCCTGGGAGCCCTGTGGGTGGGGATGCAGTGTCCCTGGGCAGAGGCTGGGACAGGGCTCACACAGCCCTGGGAGCCCTGTGGGTGGGGATGCAGTGTCCCTGGGCAGAGGCTGGGACAGGGCTCACACAGCCCTGGGAGCCCTGTGGGTGGGGATGCAGTGTCCCTGGGCAGAGGCTGGGACAGGGCTCACACAGCCCTGGGAGCCCTGTGGGTGGGGATGCAGTGTCCCTGGGCAGAGGCTGGGACAGGGCTCACACAGCCCTGGGAGCCCTGTGGGTGGGGATGCAGTGTCCATGGGGCAGCAGCTGGGACAGGGCTCACACAACCCTGGGAGCCCTGTGGGTGGGGATGCAGTGTCCCTGGGCAGAGGCTGGGACAGGGCTCACACATCCCTGGGAGCCCTGTGGGTGGGGATGCAGTGTCCCTGGGCAGAGGCTGGGACAGGCTCACACAGCCCTGGGAGCCCTGTGGGTGGGGATGCAGTGTCCCTGGGGCTGTGGCAGCAGCTGGGACAGGGCTCACACAGCCCAGGGAGCCCTGTGGATGGGGATGCAGTGTCCNGCTGGCACCAGTGGGTGCAGGGAGCCTTTGCAGGGCCACATCCCTGTGGAGCAGGAGGCTCTGAGTGCCACCAAAGTCACTCCCATGCCATCCCCACGAGGGGCAGAGCACAAAAGAGAGGGAGAGGCTCAAGGAGAGAAGTGTGTTGCCCTGTGTCACAATTAGCTGTGCTAATTGCCTTGATGTAATAATCTCCCTTGGTTTCATCGTGACAGTCGTGGCCACTGAAATAGCGTGTGCTCAAAGCATTGCAGCCAGGACCGGGTGACTTGGCATTTGAATCGTGATGATCTTCCTACTGTACTGCATAATACATAATGCCCTCCACAACAAAATTATATTCTTAATTATGTTCTGTTTTCCTGATGTTACCGAAGTGTTGCCATAGAGAACAGATCAGGGAAGCATTTGAAAACCAAATTTTAAAGCAAATCTAGGTCTTAATCAATACTGTACCTTTAAAATAATTGCAGGATTCCTCTAAATGAAGTTCAGGTCACATGCAATGTCAAAAATAAGGCAGTTTCAATTTGCTGCAACCTGACAGATCCAAGGAGTGACTGAGGAATATCTAGTAACTGGCAAAGACACCTCTGTTTGACATTTACTTTAGCATGTAAACAATGGAGCACTGTATATTGGCATCTGAATGTATTAGCTGGTGGTGATCCAAATCCTGGTATGAATTTAGATGGTTTTCCTTTCTGTTTATAAATACATAGTCTTGATAACAAGGGAACATTTACTGCAATCTTGCTCCGCAGTTGTCAGAGCAGAATGAATCATTTTGAAACATAAACCCCCTCAGATCTCAAAAATATCAAGAAAAACATAAAACATAAGGGAAAAGGATTATAAAATACAAATAAAAAAGGTTCTTAACATATTTAGAGGCCTATGGGCTGTAAACACTGTAGATTATCATTAATGAAACTCTCTGCCAAGTACACAAACCACAGTTCAGTAGCAGCTGTTAAGCAAGCATTGTTCAAAGCTGGATAATCCCTTGAACATTATACTTTGTGGCTCTGTACCTCTTCCTATTAGTAATCAGATAATTGCCTTGCATTTTCTGTTACACATTTTTCTTTTAAAATTCAGTTTCATTCCTCTTTTATGAAAAGGCTTTATCTTGCAGTCTTCACTTAGGCAAAAATCCCGCAGAGGTCAACAGGCAGGGCTGTGATCTTTATTTTTGGGAAGTCTGGTGTAATACAATTCAGCCCTGTGGTGTTCCTTTGGCTTCACAGTGGTAAAACAGAGATGAATCCTGCTCCACAAATAAGATGCTTGAATTCTTTTGTAACTCAGTTGCTTTTTTCTTCCTATAAAGTGGGCTCTTCTAAGTAATTTGGGAATTAATTAAAAATGCTTTCTACCACTGTTTTTACTTTAAAATAGGTTTCCTCTCTCCTGTTGGGAGAAGAAGGAGGTGGGAGACCTTCTTATTCCATTTGTCCAAAAGTTCAGGCCTCGTATGAAGGCTTCCCAGGGCATCACATGTAACTGTCTTGCAGAAAGAAATTTGGAAATGATGGCAACTCTTTTTTTTCCAGCATTAAAATATTCTTAAGGCTTTATACCACAGAAATTGTGAGCCATAGCCCCAGTAATTGTGAGTTCCCTTGAGTTCCATTGGCTCTTAGGGTTGAACTGAGAGAGTAGCTTATCTTGCACTTTCTGGAATTTCTCACAACCCTACAACAAAGCACTATTGATTTTCCTCAGCTGGCAGGAGGGGAGGGGGGATTGAAGAAGGTCATATGTAAATGTGCTAGGCCTGATAAACAGCTGGACCAAATATTACCGAGTCTAGAACCTCACCAAATCTAAGTAAATCCATTTTACAGGCCCTGAATTAAGCATTTGCTGATTCCTTTCCATTCACATATGGTGTCCCTGCACTGGAGTGCTCAGCCTCACAATATTTACTGACATGAGCCATTCAGTTTAAATCCACATCTCCTTCATGGGCACTGGCTCCATGAGCTGCTGGCATCAACTTTCTTTGTCCAAGATCGAGTTCCAATCCCCAAAATCAAAGCAGATGGAGACATAGTTCAGAGAGCAGAAACTATGATTCATCCTTAAACCTGCAGGGTAGCGGGGACTGTTTCTGTCTAGTACTTAAAATTATTTTACATCACATGGCACAAGCAGAGGTTTGAGAGATGGTGTCATCCCCCCCCATGGGCAAGGCATAATGGATATTTTCTAGCTAACATATCTCTGTGGATGTGTAAGAAGAAGAAATTGACTTTTTTTTTTTTTTTCCCCCTAAATTGCAACATTTTGTTTTCAAGAGAATCCAGTGCTTTCTGTTCATTGCAGAAGCAATATTATTAAATGCCAGTCGGCAGGAAAAAATTAGAAAAAGGATGGCCTGAAAGACAAAAAGAAATGCGTTTTCCTCCCATTTCCCAAAAAATAAATTACCTATGAGGCAGGAGCTGTCTTTAGGCAAGGTTTCGGGAGGCAGATTAGATAGCAAAATTATTTCCTTGTTCTAGTGAGAGGCAGTTTTCATTGAAGACAGGAATTTAAGAGTATTTCTGAGGGAAAAGGTCTTACAGCAAAACTGCAAATTGGGCACCACTGAGGTAACTCATTGATCCTCCCAGCAAAGTAATACCAATTAAAAAGGCATCTGTAAAGAACAAAGTACAGATTCACTCATCTCAGTTGCTGTGAAAGGAAGACATGTAAGAAACAATATTATTATTCTCAAGTGCAACTAAAAGGTAGAGAAATTGTTTCTTGGTTGCTTTGTTGTTAGAAGCCCTCCTCTGTGCAGAGTATCTGCTGACCACTTTCTGATAGCATTCAGTTCTAGGACATTCTAGAAAAAAATGGCTCAGCAACGCTTCTCACTTTTGGATGAATTTACTGACGTTAGGATGTTTACATTGTGCATTTCCTGCAAAGCACTTTCACCTCTGTGAGGAGGTTTTCTCAGTAGCAGTTTCTGTACCACATTTGGATACAGCTATCTGGGGCTTCCTGGAGTGACCCTTGGCTTCAGCTGAAAGATTTTCTTGCCCTTAATCATCTTTAAAATTGCATAAAACTCTTTCAGTGTATTGGCAATTGCGTGTTGGTTTGGAATTGCATTCCTGAATGCATCAGAGTCTGCCAAACTCTCTCAGGAGCACTGCTACCCAGGAAGGCCAGACATTGTGTGATCAGCTGCACATTTCTAGAGGGTTTGGTGTGCCAGTGGGATCTTGGGGTTGGGGGAGCCTGCAGATCACTCTTGGGTGCAGAATATCAGCTCCAGTGCTGATAGCACTGGATTGATAACCTGTTGCTCGAGCTAAGGGCCAACTGCAAAGGTTGTCCTGTGGTCTGATACTTTTCATTTTAACTTACACAAGAGCACATAAAGGGTCTCTGAAGTTCAGGTAGGTAGAAAATTTTGAGGAATTTTAATATTTGGGTGCTGGGTGAGAATTTGAAAATTAGCTGCTTTACATTCATAGTAAGGAATTACTGATATTTTATCTTCCATGTGAGTGCAAAGAGAAGAAGAGGGTGGTAAATGGGGAAGCAAGACACTGGGACAAGAGTCAGATCCCTTAACTATTTCTGTTTTAGAAAAGGGTAGACTAAGGGATTGAACAGTGGCTTCTGTCCCCCACTCCTCCTTCTCTTTACCTGACCATATTCTGGGATAAAACCTTGTTTGTCAGAAGTCTAAAACACAGCTGAACTGCTTGCCAGGCAGACAGAGTCTGAGACTTTTCTTAGATTTTGAAAGAAAACAAACCCCAACTGTTCTCAGTTCCCCTCGAGTGGAGTCTGGGAATGCCTGCAGCATTTGACTCCAGGTGATGGAAGGCTCACAGCCTTGACTGGAACCCAGTCATTGTGATTTGGGCAGTGGGTTTTGGGTGAAATGAAAGGATTGAGATAGCCTTGTCTTATTTGTGGGGGGGAAAACCCATCATTCTTGTCGCTGTCCAAACGTGGGGACTTTGAGCATGGAGTTTTTAGGAAAGAATTGTTCAAATAAGATAAGCTGACTTCCATACTGGAGAGAATTTGCAAGAGCAAGTAGCTAGCATTGAATAGAATTTTGGAAGTAAAAAAGGAGAAAATCCACAGTAAAATGAACATATGGGAAGGTGCAATTATTAAAAACCAGAACAACAGAACTATGGAAAAAATAAATCTGAAAGGGAAAGGGGGAAAGCACTGCTTTCTTACTAATTTGCCCCCTTCGTTCTGTGTTTAATTTAGTAAAGCAGTCATAAACATTGCTAAACAGTCAAAAAATTAAATGTTGCTGTATAATTTATGGTGGTTACAGGATACATGAGAGTGCACTTTAATTAGCAAATTGCATGTTTATTTTATTTGCTTAGCATATAATTTAGATTGGATAAATGTGCTTTGACTGGCTATGGCACCTAGGTATCCTCATTTGGTATAATTTTTAATCACATTGTTTTGGAATTTTATTGCAACATTATACAGTTGATATAACAGTGCACAATTAAGTATGCTCAGTTCACACCTTGCTCTTGAGGAAATTACTTTTTATCTGTATTTCGATGGAGCACTTTATATGGCAAGTGAGAACTTGGGAGTAATAAAGAAAGCTCACTGTGGGCGCTAGAGCTGCAATCTGAATAGTAAATAATAATAGTAATGATGGTGCCCTGTTAGTGAAATGTGTTTGGGAGGAAGATTAAAAAAACAAACCCCTGAAAACAGGCAAGTGGAAATGATGGTTGTGTGTAGCAGTGTATTGGCTGTATCATAACCATGTCCTGGTGCCAGAGCTGAACTGGGGGAGGGTGAGGGTTGTGCTCAGTGCTGTGCACAGCCCGAGGGGCAGAGATCTCCATCCAGCACACGTGAACAGACAAGGAGAGGGGCTGAGTCGATGCTGGAGGGGGTGGGAGAGCTCAGACAAAAATGCCATCCCAGTCTTGGGTCCTGCTGCTGCACCTCCCCTGTGCTGTGGCCCACGTCAGGCTGCTGACCAGCCTGGGCAATGGGATGTGCTGAAAGGATGAACTGTAAAGAGACAGGACATGGGGAGAGCTCCAGGCATAGGGGGGGGTTCCTGTGGTTCTGAGGCTTGAAAATATTCCTGCACTTTTTGGTTTGTTTACTGTTGTGTATTTGATCATGCTCAGGCAGTGTCAGTCAGGAATGTGTTCATGGTATTGTGATTTCGATAGGCTTTGAATCTGGAGCTTGTTTTTGCTCTTGTTCACTTTTTTTATGTAGTGACAGGGCTGTATCCTTGCTTTGGGGAAATTCAGATTCACCTTACCAGTTAAATCCCCACTTTAGGTAAAAGAGCAGCAGCATGTGCGGCAGACACGCTGTTGTTACTGGAGAATGTAATAGAGCTGAACTTGAAGATTCTGGAAAGAAAAAATAAATACATTTCCTTTAGCAGAAAAATATTCCCTGAGCATGTAGTCATTAAAAAAAAAATATCATTTTTGCAGCTAAAATATGGAAGGAATATAGAGTGTTTAATTGAAATCTAGAATATAATAATCTAAAATATAATCTTGGCATTTTCTACAGTGGTTTGACTTACAAAATTCTGCAGAAAAGCCCTCATTTTCTCTCACACCCTATGGACTTTTTCCATAAGGGCTGCCTGAGTATGACACATATGCCAATCTGAGATCCCCAGCGACTCCTGGCGAGATTGATGCTGGGCCAGCTTACCCTTCCAGCCACACAGGTATAAATCTGGGATAACTCCATTGTTCTGCTCCCACCAGAGGAGGATCTGGCCCACTTTTCCTCTCCTCTCCTCTCTGCCTTTGGGTAATTGGCCCCGAAATGTGCCAGGGCTGCTGTGGTGTGATTGGCACTGCTCGCTCCGCTGTGACAGGACGGCGGCGTCTACTGCTCCGGCACTGACATTCCTGACTTTGTTACAGCCTGTTTTGATAGTGTTATCTGCAAAGAATGTTCTCTGCGCTGATTATGGTTATTAAAATATACAGAGATCAACAGATATGGCAAACAGCTGCTTAGTCACAGCTGATGTGAGAAATTTGATTTAATGTCTCACCATTTGAAGCGATATCCTCTAGAAAAACACGGGCGATTAATCCCTCCTGCATGCATGCTAGTTGACTTTGTTTAAAATAGGATTATATCAGGGTGATAAACAGGGACTAGAATTAAAGCACCTTTTTGAAGATTGCTGAAACAGAAGACAAAAAGCCAAGAGGAGAGTTTTTCTGGTTTGGAGGTTTTGTTTTGAGGTGGGTTTTTTTGTTTTTTTTTTTTTCATTTTTCTTTCTGTGCTGATGCACTGGAGTGTTTGGATAATATTTATGGGACCTATCATGCAGATGTCATGGTGCTGTAAGAAAATATCTGTGGTATTTAGAGCCAGTGATGCAGTCCTTTTAAATATCTGTACTGCTCTATAAAGGCAGACAGTGCTTCCCAGCATTCCTTATGGAACACAGGGAGAATGGCATGGACCTCTTGAATAATTAATATGGTTTTCAGAGCAGTAGTCATGGAAACCCAGGCAGTGTCACATATATGGATTTTAGGAATTAGGCACGTTTTGAATTGCACATTTAGCCAAAAAGAGCATGCTGTAAATCTAAAGATCAGAAGCATTTTCTCAGTGAGTCTCTTGTTTACACTGACAAATACATGTATCTTACGTATTTTTTTTATTTAAATAATACTTGGATTCCTAAAAATTTATATGTTAGCTAGCTAAAGGGCTGTTAAAGGCACTAACTGCCATAAGTCATCTTTTAGATGGCTTACTCTTTTTTCCTCCCTTTTTTTTTTTTTCTTTTTTTTCATCCTAGACCCCTGAAGTTATTAGGATGTAGGTTTTAAACTGTATGGCCAATTGCTGTTCACTTAAAGGACCACAGCTTTACCACTGAAGTTGCTAGGCCCTTTCTATTAGTTCAGTTGTGTGGCTTTTTTATCTGTCTCAAAAAATGTCTCTTCAGGATCAATATCGTCATTACCTTGGGTGTGTGTGTGTGGAAGAAGTCAACCAGGCAGCAGTGAAAAGCTATCATCCAGTCCTCAGTAATATTGTACGTGTAAAGAATAAAAAATACATGGAAGTTATTTATAGACCATAAACCCTCTGGTTTCATAAACCATTTTATACTATTATTTGCCCAAGTCTACAGAGTCTTTCCTGAGTTCACAGCACACTCAAAAGCCTGGTTTTTATTTCTGGCTGTTTGAATTGGGAAATTAATTAGAAATACACTTAGCAATTTATGGACATGAAAAAGCCATTTGGCCCAGTAAGCCTGCTTTCTTTTACCTTTTTTTCCTCCTCATTTTGTTTTGTCGCTCTCTTTCAATCTACTCTCTACTAATAAAAATATCAATCTGTTTCATAAACTCATTGAGACTTGGTGGCAGTAATATTACTTGGCAGCATAATATGGCATATTCATTACTCTCTAAGCAAAATGATTTTTCTTTACATTTTGTGATCCAGATTCCTCAATTAGATGCACACTTGCAGCTTTCATTGAAATCAATGAGACTTTTATAGCTGTCACTGATAGCAGATACTGGCTCTTTATTTCCAAATGTGAAATGATGGCCGCAGTTTTGGCTTTATTTTATTTTAACTGGTAATGAGCAGGTTCTCCCCATCTCCCGCATCTCTGTGCTATATGAAAATTTTTCCTAATCTGAAATGAAATATTTCCGTTCAGTCATTTCAAAGTTATCTCTTTCCTAGCAAGAATAAATTCAATCACTTTGGCCTGTCTTGACATGAGATCTTTAAGTACCCAAGGTTAGTCAAGGTTTCTGAAGTTGCACGCCCTCTACAGTAAAATTAACTTATCTGTGTGATGCTTAAAATTGTGGACAGAATTCCAGTTGTGAAGTCGTTATTAGAGAAATCACCTTGCTCCCTGTGATTTGTATTGCAGCCCTTGGTCGGTGCATCTGTGTCCTTGGTGCTGTTTCTTTTACTGCAGCCATACACAGAAGAAATGGCCTCAGAGATTTTTCTACCCTAACCTCCAAATACCTTCCCAGTTGCTCTGAGCACTCTTTGCCTTCTTTTCATGTGTATTGTTTATTTTCAGATTTTCTTTTCAAATTGTTTCTTTTCATGCGTATTCCCTCTTTCCTGGCTTATTATGCTGCAGCACTCCCGGCTAAGTTATCCATCTGTAGACCTTTAAAAAGATGTATGTTAGTACTGGAAATAGTCAAAAAATCAAGAGGACCAATTCAGAAGGGTGTGTGAGTATCAGCTACTGGAAACCTCTCAGAATTCCCTCAGGACCATCGAGACTCAACCCCAGAATTTCCTGCACTTGATAATCTCAGCTGTAGTGTTTGTTGGGAAGAGTCACAGGGAGTTAATTAAAATGCCAAGACTTTTAGATAGATCAGAGAAGTTAAAGGTGGACAAGAATAGGGTCCAGGACTGTAGGTGCATGCAGGACAATTAACTGATGACTAAAACTGACATTCCCATAAAACTCTCAGCTGGAGTTACATGGGGATTACAACCAGCTGAAGAGCTTGTCTTCAGAGCATATTCAGCTCTCTTTTTTTGCTGCCTTTCAGGCAGGTGTCCAGTTCCCTTGGTGCTGCATACCATCCTCTTCCATTGTGACCTGAGACACCCATGGAACCAGTACTGTCCTAAACTCTCTCCCTCTCAGGGTTGTTTTACTTCCCCAATCATAGAAAAAGTCTAGGATAGTGACAGCTTTTGCAAAAATCCAATTGTCCCCGGGTTTTAATGCAAAAAGTTATTTAGCAATTTAGTTTCCTCCTCACAGAACTATACATATATTTTTATGTACAGAGACACACACAAACACTTAATATTATAGTCTCAAGAAATTGATGCTGCTGTCATATCTGCAAGTAATCTGCAGCACCATCATCGCTGCGACCTTTCAGACCGCTGAATGTAAATCAGAGCCTTTCCCTCTGGTGGGCTCTGTGGCACACTGAAATTGCTCACAGACTGTGTTCCAGCAGTGCCTATCGAGTGAGATGACAATGCAGGAAGCATATCCTCATCCTGGTTGCACTGGCACATTCCCAGTGCTGCACCAGCTGCAGTGTTTTACAGTGCAGGCTGTGGTTTGTCGAGGGCAGTGTGTGTGTGTGCACCTCTGTTAGCTGTCACACGCCTGCTCAGAGCCACTGTGTTCTCCCTGACCTCTACCCCTGCTGGTGGAAATCCCTATTCTTGGTCTTAAGGTCTCTGAAAATATTATTGGCTTTGTGGATTTGGGGTTTTTAGGTTGGTGTTTAAAATAACATCGTGGCAGGTAATGGAAGATGTTTCGCATACAGTGTTATGCAAAATTTTCATCCTATATTTACACAGACGTTTTGAAGTGCAGGCAAATGTTTTAACACTTGGAAGTTCTGAGTGGGATGCAATGCCTGGCTCATGGGAAGAAGGCAATATGAAACAAGGCAGGTGCAGAGTAGCAGGGTAGTACTGGAAATTCTCCTTGTGGCTTTAAAATCACCAACACCCAGTGTGATCGTGTGCAAAGATGTACGTGCCTTAGGTTCTCCCCTGCAGAAAGCAAAGTCACCATGATCACATTGCTAAGTAAAGGCTGTGATTATAGAGAGGGAATAAGAGGATCAGCAGCTATGATTTCCATGGAAATCAGTAGGTAGATGGATGAAGAGCACTGTTTTTTGCTTCGTCCACTGTTGCTTCCTATGCGACTCTAAGAGCAGCATTCTTATCTTATCTTGCCTTTGGTAGGCCTTTCAGCTTCATAACTCCTCAGTTTTCAGCAAAAGATCAAACAATGGGGTAAATATTTAAGTGAGCCAATCTAGTTTTGACCCCTAGGGCTTTGATACTCAGAGCACTCAAACGGGACAGGAGGGCTTGATCTGTAATTCTTGTAATGGCAATCACCACCTTGGGCTTTCTCCAGGATCCCTCTCTCCTCTCAGACATGCAGTGGAGAAAATCAGGTAGGACATGGATAATCCATCCGTTGTCTCTTTCTCTAAAATTCTATATTTAAGTGGCTGTGGCTGCAGGAATATCGAAACTTAACACATTTATTTCTGGCTTAACAGAAGAAAAAATGTGTTTGTTTGGGTATCTTGGTGTTCCTAGTATGTTTTCATCTTCTGCCCAGAATTGTGTAAAAGGGGCCGGTGTGAAGCTAGATTAAAGAGACTCAAAGCTCAGCTTATCTGGCTTTTAATATATTGTCAGTAGAAGATACTGTCTGAAAGCTGCAGAGGGCTTTAGATCTTGGTTCCATCAGCTCACAGAGGAGATCAGGTGAGCAGTGTACCTCACAGAGCAAAAGAAACTGAAACCATGGTTCTTTGCCACAAATCTACATGGCACGAGGCCAGTTAAGAGCTGAAATAGGTTGGTATTAACGGCAGGGAAGTCTGGAAATGCTCTAATCATACCTCTCCCAGCAGGGCTCTTAGTGCAATGACAGGATGATCGTCTTGTCAGACTTGGAGAACTTTCTTCTTTAAACACACAGAAAATGGGGGGGGCTGAAAAGGGGAGGAGGGAGAGGGGAAGGCAGAAAAAGCTTTAACTCTGCTGATGTGGCTTCTTTAATTTGCTGTCAGTGATGCCACCGATGTTAATTCTGGCAGGGTTAATTATGAGAAATTAAAAAGCCGCTCAGAACAGACTGTACCCTTCGTACTCCAATAAAGAGGCAGCTCTGGCATGAGAAAATTTCTTCATTAATATATATCCCCAAAGGGCTACTGCATACAGCTTTTGGAATATGAATCATAAACTCCCAGGGACCCTGCAGGAAGCAGGGGAGATAGGATTCAGAGGAGATTGACTGTGTTACTCTTACTGCTTCAGGAGAACGATGCTCAGGCTGGCAGGAAATCACCACGCCGGTGACATTCGGAAAGAAAAATTTATTAATTTGCATGTTGGCATGTTACAAGTTTTGAAATATGGTTTTAAATAGGCCCTGTACAGCCCCTGCTGTATCAATGTTCGGTGTGTCAGCCTGTAATACATGCAGCTGTTAACACAGAGCTTAGCATAAGCATTGTAATTGTTTACCATTTAGTATTTTGCAGAAATGGCTTTAGGGCATGCATTTATTTCTCAGGAAAATTTCTCTGGCTTCTCACAAACCAGGCAGTATATGCCCTTAACCTATAATACATTGTGCTAAATGGCAATGTGGTTGTACCACATACGTTGTAGAAAGTAAGCTGCAAAGAATACCACATACAAATTGTGCAGCTCTAAAACACAACTGAAAAAAAAGAGTATATCCCCAAAACGATAATCTGTTTATATTAGTATAACTTGGCAAAGCCACATTATCAAGCAAATGTAAGTGCAAATGGAGTTAGGTAATAGTGAAATACCTCAGTGATGTTAACTTTCAGCAGAAATAAAGCCTTATTGTTAAAAAAACTGTGTGCTTAAGCCATTTGCAGCGTAACTCTGATGCTGACAGGGTGTTCCAAAGTGTTGGTGCAATTTTGGAGTCTCTTTCCAGGAAAGGTATTACTGTCTGTAAATCATTACTATATAGAAAGCAGATAGACAAAGTTAGTTTACAGTACAGAGGTCTAAAAAAAGGCCAGAGAATTAATTTTCATAAGAAAAACATGTATTTTTACCTCCTCTAATATCAGTGAAGCACTGATATACAATGTGTGATTTTCCATTCAAGAACCTCAACAGTCTTCAGAAACATTAATTAATGAATAGCAGCTGCAATCCGTGGGTATTAGTTTTAAACTTGTTGCAAGTGGTCATTCAGAGGACTGAAAAAATGCACGTTGGAGATGGACCACTAAGGAAAAAAGAAACATTACTTAGAGCAATTGAGAGCACTTGGAAACAACCTCCAAGGAGTTACTTCAGCAGAATGCCTTTTCAGGAGTATTCCTGTGGCAATTAGCATTGTAACTTTGGGCAGGAACAGTCTGGAATAGAATGTTGGAACCTGTGGGTAACTTCTGCACATCTGCAGTTCCAGAGTGCTGGGATCTCTTTTTTGACAACTTAACCCTGCCTATCAGTATTTTATTTTGCTAGATGCTTGGTTAATGTGAAGCTAGAGGTACAGGTAGAGAATGTGGCACATACAGGGCACAGAGTGATGTGGTACCGTTGTGGCTGAAGAACAAAATCAGAAAACCTGCTGGCCATTTTCTTTGCTCTAGCTCTGGAATCCCACTTTGTACCTATGTAACTAAACATCTGCTATCAAAACTAGGGGAAAGATTAGGTATGTGCTATAAAAATGGCATTTCCTTTGCCACTGAAAAATGACTTTAACATTTCCAGGAATAAAGACCTCCTTTGTTTTCTCTGATTCTAATCCCTGTCTCCAATTTCACCTTAGAAGTGTGTGTCCCTCCCAAACCCTGAATCCCTGCTGTCACCAGCTGTGCATTTCTTGGCAGAAACCCACTTATCAATGTTAGGGATGAACTTTGAGGCTCATTGAATCATTCATTGTAATCCTCACGTAACAAACATAACATTTCAGCAAGATTTCTAATTACCTTTTGACTGCTTTCTTCATAATGCCCTGTTGCTGTTGGAATGGCTCTCATGACATACACAGAAATAACATCAGACTGTAAATCTATTGACTGGAGCAGTGGAAGGAAGAAAAAAATGTAGAAGGGGAGAAGGTCGTTCTTATAATTAGTGTAATATATCAACATGCTGGGAAACTGAAACGGGAGAAGTTGTTAGAAATGGAAAGTTGACTGAAAGTGAAAGTTCATCTGTGAGTCTCTTCTTCCCCATTTCCCTACTGTTACCTTACCCTCCAAAGCAACCCTTCTGCCAGCTCCAGGCTGTGCTGTTCTCACAGGCTGGATCTGCAACCCAATCCATGGGCAGGGTGAGCTGCTTGTACCCTCCTGAAGAGCCACTGCTTTAAAATATTCACACAGGAGACACGGGCAGCGTTCTCAAATGACTCCAAACTGCTGCTTCCCAAGCCCTGAGGGGCACAAAGCAGCCAGGCCTGCCCCAGGGCTGGGCTGTGCAGCTGTGTCTGCACTGCTTCCCATCCAGCTCTGCTTCAATCCATTGCAGAGCCCTGTTTGTGCCCACTCCTGGTGGGCAAGGGACACCCAGAGGTGCCCAACATTAAAGGGACTCCGAGATCCGTGGTGGATCCCAAGCATAGTGTGCATCATGTTATGATTTAGAATCTCAAATTACAAAGCCACTGAATTTTTAGTTGCAGTTGGCCATGA